>APFE030021857.1:0-12844 GCA_000404065.3 Pinus taeda
GTGGAGATGCCACAGAGGCGCCACAGAAGGCGCAGTGCGGAGACGCCACAGAGGTGCCACAGAAGGCGCAGTGCGGAGGCGCCACAGAAGGCACAGTACGAAGGCGCCACAGAAGGCATAGTGCGGAGACGCCACAGAGGCACCACATAAGGCGCAGTGCGAAGACGCCACAGAAGGTGCAGTGCGGAGACGCCACAGAAGGCGCAGTGCGGAGATGCCACAGAGGCGCCACAGAAGGCGCAGTGCGAAGGCGCCACAGGAGATGCCACAGAGGCGCCACCGAAGGCGTAGCTGCGGAGGTGCGTGGTGCCACAGAAGGTGAAGTGCGTAGTGACGCAGGCCAGAGAAAAGGAAATTGCGTGTCTGTCTTAAGATCTTTTGTTGACTGATTTTTTTGTTGATAAGGTGTTCTGGGTTTAGTTTACTGTTATTGTGGATCTGGTTATCTGGGTGACTTACTGGTACTTGATGATCATTTAATGTTTATGGATCCAGTATGAAAATTGGATGAAACGTGGCCTTTCAGATTATGTGTTGTGCTTCAGTGTATCCAGTATGAAAATTGATGAAACGTGGTACCTGGAGGAGAGAAGATTGTAGGCCGGCGCCTACGTACTAGTACTTAGGCTAGTACAAAAGCAAAGGGGAATCTTTGGAGCATTGTAGCAGGTAGCAGCCTGCGTACTAGTAAATGGATCGGCTAGTACAAGAGCAAAGGGGGTTGTAGCTCCCGTACTGGTATAAGACTGCACCAGTACAAATATTGTAAAAAGATTTTCTTATTAAGAATAAGATTGAGATGATTTGCAGCAGGTGGTTTTCTCCCGCATTGGGTTTCCACCTTATATCATGGTGTTCATGTGTGTGCCTTATGTGTGATGATCTATTCTATGTTATTGCATCTGTTAACTGATAATATGGTTGATAATGTTCTAATGCACTCATTGAAGATCAATTAACTTAATCATAAGAAGTTGTGGAAGTAGCATATATGAATCAGAGTTTGGAAATGAAAAAGTTTTATTAATGTGATAATACTGATTCACCCCCCCCCCTCTCAGTATTATTTCAGACAGGAGCATTAGGAATTTTGTCATAGAGTGTGCTAGACTGAGTATAGATCAAGTCTAAATATTGTGCATGAGCAATGACTTGCTCTTCAGTGAAAACTCCTCCCTTTGTCACATCCTCAGTAATAGAAGGCAATAATGACTTAATAAACCACTTAGCTAGAAACTGATCAGGAACATACGTCTTTACCATTCGATGACGATGTCGCCACTCATGAATATGATCAGATATGTGAGTGGTTGTTGTCTCTTTAAAGTTGGTAAGGAGTTCTATCCCCGTTTCGTACCTTATTGGTAACTAAAAGTGGGTTAGAAAAGTAGTGGCAAGGGCGTTGAAGTTATCAAACGAAGCTCTAGGAAATTCAATATACCATTTCACTACCTGACCAGTGAGCATTCTTTGAAAAAGGCGAAGCCTAATCAAATTATCATTTAGGGTGTTAGATGAGCACCACAAATGAAAGGTCATTACGTGATTCAATGAATTTTCACCTGGATTTCCATTGAATTTAGGAATATTGAAGGGAAGTTTATGAGGAATTGTTGGCCACCAAGGGGCATAAGAAATTGGATCATTCATCAGTCGGTTCAAATCTGGTAATTCCAGAGTTGCTACAAAAGGCAACTACTGATTCAGGTTAGGTGAAGCATACCCTGGATAAGATGGGATTGCCTGAGCAGTAGGTCTTTGCATACCAACATAATGTATCTGATGTTGGTAACTTTGATAAGGTTGTTCGACATAACCAGTATAGTACGGTTGTTGATAACCATTTGGAAAATGTGGTTGTCCATTACCTACAAAGCCTTGTTGCTCAAGTCCTCGGTAGGTTTGCTAGAATTACGGTTGTTGGTATTGCACCAGCCATGGTTGTTGGACCATTTGCTGTTGTCCAATATTGGAAGATTGACTAAGATGCAGGGTGATAACACCTGTTTGAGCCTAAGTTGTTCCAGGTAAAGAAGCTCTAACCTGAGGTTATGATTCATTCATAGAGATAAGAGGTTGTTGTATTGCAACCTAAGAGACTTGAGGTTGACACACAACAGGCAGTGCTTGTACTTGCGACACAGTCACAATAGCAAGTGTAGTGGGAATATTCAACACAGGTTGGACTGGCTGCATTGAGTATACAACCCTTGGTTGTTGAGGCAGTATTGGTACCCAACCGCTAGATGTAATTCCAGTTTAACCTGAACTTTGTTGTAAACTCTCATATGGTTGTTCTCTAGGAGGGAACAATGAAAAAGCATACTGCCCCCCATATGGCGGCAATCTAGTGCTCAAAGGATATATTGGTCCTTGAAGACTGGTATGCCTAAATTGGTACTGGCATACATGATCAATTTCTTGAGTTTCAACATAAGAAATACCAGATGAGACTCTGGATGAACAAATAGGAACAGACCATGTCGTCGAAATAGCCCCTGAGTGGACTCCAGCTAGTGATTGATAACTAGTTGGGACAGATGGTATACCAGCAAACATTATAGGAATGGTAGTAGGAATCTCTGTCATAGCTGTATCAAATGATACAGTCCTAGATGTTGATGGTTGCTCGGACATATTTACTCTATCCAAAAGAATTCCTAGCGATTCGACAGGAACTTGCGATGAGGTTTGGTTAAAAGAACTAATTTCAGGAGTAGAAGGATATAAGTGGATCCTAGTTCCAAAATGTAATGGGGTGCTGGATGGAAGATCCTCTACTATCTCCTCTATAGCAATCAGTCCAGGTGGAAGAGGTAGACCATTAGGTCCATAAAATATTTCTGGAGCTGAAGAAGGTATAGCTTTTGCGGTGAAAGATACTGGAGGGGTGACACCTTCTGAATTCTAGAAATCAGCTTCCAGATTTTCAGGTAAGCTAACTTCAGTCTCTAGATCATCTCTAGCTGGAGCTCTTTTAGGTATAGAAGTGTCTACCATTACACTAGGATCAGTTCTAATGTCCTCTTTTAACTACGGAGCTTCTTCTGTAAAGGCAGTTGTACCATAAATGATTAGAGTAACTGTAGTCTCTGACAATGTTGAAACAAAAGTTTCAAATGAACTAGGTGAATTGGACTCAGTCAAGCGAGACTGTCTTGCCTGGAATGGCTTCATTTCTAGAGTCAAAGATAGTTGACTCGCTAGTCTCTATGAACGACGAGGTTTTGATTGACTTTCTTCCACGATTGCAGATCACTTGATCAACTCAAAATTAAGGGGAAAAATATGTTATTCCGAATTAATAAATTTTAATGACACTTTGACACAAATTTTCTTTTTCAATTTTTAAGAGTCGAGAAAAAGCTAAAGATGACTCTAGTCCCCTTCGATTTTTAATGAGCCTAAAGTGACAAGTGCTTAGATGGACCTTTTCTTTTAAGGAGTCGAAAAGGAACGAAAGTGACTACTCTGGAAGTCTAGATAGAGGGATTACCAAACCAATCACAAAACTGCAATATACACCTTGGTTATAAATTAAAGAGAAATTACCAAGGACTTATGTACGGCAGTCAATCTTCCCGAATGTTGTGTTAAGTGCATTGCGATCGATAGGGCGGCAGACATGGCTTCCTATGGATAAAGGATATAAGCCTATTGTGGTCTCCTAGTATATACTCAATGGTCAGGGAGCACAAGTTCGTGCTAGCACTTGTCGTATCAAAGAAGAGGAATCAACCAACCTTCAATGAAAATGATAGTTACTAGATTTTACGACGCCAGAACACGTCTCTAGCCTAGACCTCTAGATGTGTTGCGTTAGGTTCCAAAGCGTTGTTAAGTTCATTGAAATTTATTTTAGAGTTGATCTTGTTTAAAAGTTTGCCTTTCAATTGTTCACTGCATGACGCATATATAAAATTCCTAAAAATGCAATCTAATATGATAAACAATCATTGTTTATTTTTAGCAATGAAAATCCTAGCTACTAAGGAAAGAAGATTACGATTCTTTCAAACAAAGAGTAAATAGCACACACTAAATGCACTTTTCCTAAATCATTTTTCGCACACAGTCTAAATGAAAATGAAAATGCATGTATTTTTTTTGTTCCCTTTAATGTGAAAAATTCCAAAAAGGAAAACTAAGTATAGATCAGAAATATTTTCTTCAAAGCAACATTTCGACAATTTCTTTTTCAAAATGAAAGGAAGACTTAAATGATACTTTTCAATTTTGAATAGAAGATGATTTTGACACTTCAAATATCACCAAATCAAATCAAATACATGACAAAAAGTTCAATCGACTCTCTAGAGAAGGAAGAATTTACGACACTCCTCGTTTTGACACAAAACGACAGTTACGACACGTTTGTACCAAAGCAACAGATCGATTCAAGCAAATTTTCGATAAAGGATTGTAAATGATGGACAAATACATAAAAACATTTACTAATCCTAATCAATGGAGGCTGGTCTATGTAATACAAGGAGGCTTTAGCAATGAGATATTGTTCATAAGTAGCAAAAAACAATTAAACAGAGCTGAAAACAAGGACAAAAACCTCAAATTTCAAGGAGAGAAATAGGATTACTCAGCCATCTCACCTGTTCTTCACAGAAACAGGAATGCATCTCACCTGCTACACATGGGAAGTGCGATGCATACTGGCTTACAGTGATAGACAGCGCGATGGGCCAGGGAGCGCAACTGAGATGGGTTTTGGCTCAAATTTGCAGCTTATTTCAGTGAGTTAAGCTGAGCTTTGATGGACAGTAAAGAGCAAAGTACAGAGGTATGATATTGGGAGGTTAATGAGCTACCAAAAGGGCATCTAGAACACCTGTAAGTCATATGTTCAGCTCATAAACTAAACCAGAGATTGACTAAAGCAGCGTTCATCTACTTTGCAATTGTAGAGCAAGAGCAGTTCGAAGGCTATCTGGCTAACTTCAGGATCCTTCTATAGTTTATAAAGAAAACAACAAAAACAAACGAGCATCTCTTTGATCCCCAGCGGAGTCGCCATTTTGTTTCTGGGAAATATAGTGTCCCTTTGATCTGCTAGTCCCACTAGGATTGGTAGCTATCCTAGAAACAAACAATCAAAGCAATTTGTGATTTCCTCTATGTATGATAGATAAGAGAGAATCAAAGGGACCAACCTGGATCTTCCGCTTGACTCCTTGCTTGATTTCTCTCCCCCTTGATAGAGCTTGCAACTCCTATCCTACTTGTCCCGCTTAGAGAATACCTGTAGAAACAAAGTAACAAAACACCATCAAAGCATCTCGATCTATTATATCACAAATAATGCAGAATCAGAAATACATTGAACATACAATGGCATTCACAAATAACAAGATTCACAAATACACGATTGTATGGAGGAAAACTCAAAGAACTTTATTAAAATAAAAGGGAGAATTATAGCCCAGCTGTCTGATCCAGCACCATCCTCCCAGCATCAAAACCCTCTTCACCTCATGAAAAGCAAGACCACCCAACAATACAATGTTCCTTCTCAAAGACAAACTATTAGCACTTCCTTACAAATTACAAAATTCTAGCCTCTAGATCTCTCAGATCAGGGATCCATTTATAGATGTCTGCAAGGGTGTGAGTCATCTCTGGGTTCTTGATTAGTGTCATTCCACTTGTTGTTCTTGGTTCCACTTGGAGATTTCTTGGATCTCTTACTCACCCTGGGCGAATTCAGAGAGGCAAGTTTCATAAGAGAAGTTTTTAGAATATTCCATGAGCATCCACTTAGCAAACTATCTTGGACATTTGTCCATCCTCGCTCATCGCACCCTACAGAAGGGCTCTTTAGTATGCATCCCACCTGGCTAGTGTAGCAGTCAGTATGCATCGCACCTTGATAGTGGAGCAGCCAGTACAGTTTTGGCCAGTTTTGAGTGGCTTTTCAGGTGGAACTTTTGGGGAATGATGTAATCAGTTGACCATGATCCTTTAGGGTATGAAACAACACTTTTAGGGGTAAAAGAGCCCTTGGTTTATTAACATATAAGATTGGGGTTGAAGTGCCCAAATATTTCTATAACACCTATGAGGGTTCATTGGAAAATACGGAGACGAATATAATCATCAACATAAGAATTTGAGGAGCACCAAAGGTGATATGTCATCACATGGGCTTGAGCATCTTATTTTTCTTTCCCATCGAACTTAGGACAATCGCTCGACATCTTGGGTGGAATCATAGGCTAATATGGCGAATGAAGGATTGGATCATTCGTAAGGTGAGACACATCTGGAAACTCGAGTGTGGCCAAGAATGGAAATTGAGTATTAAAAGGCATTGGAGGTCGGTAAGTGGGTCCAACTAGGGGAGCCCATCCCTGCTGGTAAGGATTTTGGCCATATGGAATTTGGTTCTACCTGCATTGTGGGTTACCTTGGCCATAGGGAGGATTTCGACCTTGAATACCTTGGAACTGTCCAGTCACAGGTTACTGATAAGAAACATATGGGTTAAGAGGCTATACCTGTTGACCTTGGACATATGGGTATTGTACTTGTTGTCCCTGAACATACGGATTGTTAACCTGCTGCCCTTGAACAAGAGAATTTTGGAATTGTTGCCCTTGGGCATAAATATTGTACACTTTTTGCCCTTGGACATAGGGATTATGTACCTACTTCCCTTGGCCAAAAAGATTTTGTACCTGTTGACCTAGGACATTAGGATTTTGGGCCTACTGCTGCAGGATTTGACCCTGGCCTTGTCCTTGTAAGGGTTGACCCTGTTGATATGTATATAAAGGTTGCTGCTTCCCGGGTTGGTTCTGCTGATGCAACGGTTGACCTTGCGGCTACAAAATTTGCCCCTGGGGCTGTAGAGGTTGGCCCTGCGAAGGAATAAGTTCGAAGGATTGCAGAGCATAGCGCACATACTACTGCATGGTTTGTTGCAACTATTATGAGGGCTTTCCCTACGTTTGTTACAGTTGACCTTGTTGCGGTATTATTTGCCCTTAATGTTGCATGGATGGCCCTTGCTGCAACAAAGGTTTCCCTTGTTGCTACAGAGGTTCTCCTTGCTATTGCAAGGGTACTTGAACACTGCCGAGAAAATTTCCAAACTGGATTTGGCCATAGCCACCCTGAAAAGTGGATGAGTCAAGCTAAACGTACTGCCCATACTAAAGGACATAAGGTGGATTGACTATTTCTTGAGAACCATATGGAACATAAGGAGTTTGGTACTGAAACTAAGCCTCATAAGGCTGTTGATACTAGAAATTGCTTGACCTAGACGGATCAACGAGATTTTGAACATGTTGGTACTAGACATTGCTTGATCTAGTAGGAGCACCAGGGTTTTGAATAACACCAGAAGAAGGCTGGTTCATACCAACCATGTGATCCTGTGAGCTACTCATATTGGTGGCACCTAACACCATATAAACACTTAGATTCTATCCCCTAGGTGGTGGCACAGCTTGGCCACTTACTGGAGGGATGGAAGAACCGATAGATACATTCTTTGAGACAACCGATTGAACTGGATGGGTGACTGGGATGGACAATACAAGAGGGTTCAAAACGGTGGGTTGCACTGGTACTAAGGTAATGACCTGTTGGGAGGTCGAGTTCACAATGAACTAACCTGTAGTAGGCATGGTGCTAGATGCCCAAACAGGGTAATGGTAAAGTGATGAAGCATTAGGTGTACCTGAAACCAACTGTGCCAAGGATACATAATTAGGCGGCAATTCCCGATACACACTGATGGGAATGCTCCCTATATAGGGGAAACCTTGAGGAGGAAAATGATGTTATTCCTCCTCAAAAGTGTGTGGAGTAGAAACTTCTAACTAAGCTGGAGAGGTGACTAGAGCATAGCCTTCGAGTTCAATAGCTGGGAACAAACAACAACAAACGACTGAAGAGGTACGAGGGGATAATTCCAAAGGAACACCCAGTTGATCGTATGGACTGTACAGACACTGTGGTGATATCACAATAGGGTCAAACAAAGGATTCAGAGGATAGATAACTAGTCCAAACTGACCATCAGTGGTTGGCAAACTCTCAAGAGTTTGAAACGGGATTGTCTGGAATTCTGAGCCAAAATCAGCAAGTGAGCTAGTATCTGAAGTAGGCAGAGGACGTGATGACAAAGGTTGAATGCTCCTGAGGAAATTTAGGAAAAGGCTCCTGAGGACAATTTGGAAAAGGCTCCTGAGGAAATCTTTCAGATGGAGGAGAGGAAGAGGAACTAGGTGAACTAGATGGTTCAGCCACGATGACGTTGTCTTAGTTAACATAAAAAAGAGAAATAAACTTCAAGGCTTTAAAATTTTCTTTAGGGAAAACTCATGATTTGGTCTAGAAACACTAACAAGATGTTATAAGATTGTGGGTAATCAATTTTTTAAGATGCATGAATAGACTGGTGTTCTTTCATGTTTTAAGAGTCAAGAAAGAAACAACGATGACTCTATTGCTTTCGATTGGAAATGAGCTCAAAAGGACAAACACTTGAATGATATTTTAAGTTTAATGAGTCAAAAAGATCAAATGACTGCTCTAGATGATCTAGGTAAAAAGGATTACCAGGCAACCGTGAATTGTAGAATACCTCCTGATGAACAGAGAAGTACAAGTAGGCAATCTCCCTGAATGCCATGTTTGGTGTATCAAGTTCGCAAGGCAGCTGAATCGGCTTCCTATGGATAAAGAATTGTAGCCTAGAGTGGTCTCCCATTATATACTCAATAGTACAGGGAGAAAAATCCGTACTAGCACTATGTAATGTCGAAGCTAATGACAACTGCTAGGTTTAAAGATGCCGGAACACGTCTCTAGCCTAGACCTTCAATATGTAATTGTTAAATTTCAAATGCGTCTTAGGTTAAATGAGTTCATTTTAAAGTTTATATTAAGTTATGTCTTAGTTTTCAGGCCTTAGCGATGTGACTCGCAAAACCCTAAATGTAATTAAATGAGACAAGACCCTTTCAGTTCGATGAATTGTCTACACTAGAGAGGGTAGAAAACACACAATCGAATGCAAACAACCAAGCAACTGGAAGAAAAATGATTTTTCACTACTTCACTTTTTGAGAAAATAAAATAATGAAAAATACATTCCAATTCCTAATTTCCTGACAAGTACATTCCTAATAGTCCTTTCAAAATCAAAGAGAGTTATTTTTCTTTTCAAATGCCAATGCAATCCTCGTCTTCAATGATGCTAACTATTGTAGCATACTGATCCAACAAACTATAATTTTATACTTTTCACGAAATGACAAAATTAATTTTCTCATAAAACACTTCAATGGAAAAGTTTTCGAGACAATTAGCTCTTCAAGAAAATGTAAAACATGAAAAGAGAGACTCTTTCAAACTAATGAAACAACGAATTTACCAAGAAACAATACAAGAAATGTGATCCATGCCCGAGAAGAAACATTTAGACAAGAAAACGAAAACTTTTCAAACTTGTGTAATGGAGGTCAAAGCTATAGAAGGACCGTAAATGAAATGCGAGTAAATGCACCAACAACTCGACTCACTGAGTTCACAATCAACTGAATGGATGACAATCTAGATTCCCTAGTGCCACTAACCATCCAATGACCCAAGAAATCAAGAAAAAAGATGAAAAATCAACAAGCAAACAAGAAAAATGAAAAACAACATTCTAGTCGGGGAGAAGACAGTCTAAAAGGCTTACATGGTCGAAATCATGAGAGCAAAACACACTGGCCAGGATTTGGGGAAAACCCTAATCTTCACTTACACACATCGATGTGACTTCCTAACTGAAAACAAGTGCCAAAATGGGGTCGGAAAGACTGTCTCTCAACATATCACGCTGATTGACACAAATGTCAACAAATTAAGCACGCTAAGTGAGGAAGCTAAGAAAAGAAATATATATATTAAAGTTGGGACCAGACTTGCTACTATGAATTTCAAACTCAGACCAGTAAGCAAAGGAAAACAAACAGAACCAAAGGGGAATGGAAAAACTAAAAAATTTCACACAAAACTATGAAATTCCAAGCAAACAAAATAAAGGATTGACTCTCCAGTATGGTCGCCAATTTGTGGTGAAGTAAAATTATTAGTGTGGAAACAAACAATTCCTATATCCTGATAATGGGTCTAGCCACAACCGATACATTCTATGGAATATTTCCTTAGGTTAGAACCAATTAAGGGGGCCTACCTCTTAGTACGTTTATCTCGTTTGATGATGACATCACTTTCTTTCTCCATCTATCTCTCGTTTCCTTCTTCAAACACCTGAAACAAGTAAACAACAACAAACAAACAATCGTGATAATTGACAAATTGTAATTCAACCTACTTAACAAGTCAAGAAGAATTAATACATAAACATGTAATATGACACATTATGTAGGAAATCAATCAATAGTTGCATATATATTGAATCAAGAAGAGATTACAACCATTGTCTTGATGTTGTCATTCTCCTCCGACAAAACTAGGTTCCCACACACTTCTGTTAGCATTCCATGATGGCCTCAACAATGATAGTTTTAAGGCTCTTACATTTAGGCTTCACACTAAACCAAATTCACACTTCTCCCTCACACAACTAGAGAGCTACAACTATGAATATCTTGTTGTTTACTCTAAACTTAATTAGCACTAGCACACCAACATTGGCACTAGCTTGTGCTTGGGAAAAATGGAGGTTTATATAACATGAATGGATGGGAAATGGTTCCTCTTCTCATGGGAGAAGGTATTATCTCTTGAGGTAGTTCCATCCTTATAGGGGAAAGGAGCCCAAACTGGCATCCTCGACCCCATCCAGCCAAACCATTTACCAGACTTCCGTCACGAAGCTTCTAGAGTTGGAAGCTTCGACTCCTTATTTAAAAATCTTTCCATAAGAGGATCAGCATGATTGGAAAAAAGCTCAGTCGCTCCGGTCGGTGCTAGGGATAGTGTTAATCCCTACATATTGGAGCGAGGAGGACAAGGGTCATTAGTGCCAGTCTTGCAAACTGGGAAAAATAGAAGCTTTTAGGGAAATGGTGCAAAAGGGAATTGTTCTGCTCATGAAGAGGGACACAATGGGAGTTTCTTCATGAAGGGAAAGCATGTAGGGTTGACTGTAGAGACCCTCCAGGATCAAGGAATGGGGAGTACAAGGACAGTGACAAAATGTTGTGGAACATGCGCCAAACTGTTTCGGATCAAGGGCCATGGATGGGCCTCATACCCCTCCCCTGGCTTGGGGGTCTCCCTTGAAGAGGGTGAGGGGTGCGATCTTTGTGGGTAAGATCATGCCAATGTTAATGTAATGGATCCCATCATAACTCCACAATTAAGCGTGCTTAGGCTAGAGTAGTACTGGGATGGGTGACCTCACCAGAAGTCCTAGTGTTGCACCCACCCCCTTTTCTATGTGGCTTGGAGGAGCCAATGGAAGTGATCCTTGCGGGCGCGATCGCACCAGCGTTAATGTGGAACTCTGCAGATAGGCGCGCTCGACAGTGAATTGGATTATGTTGCCCATTTATCTTGTTTTGTGACGTGGGGCTACTTATATGATGATTTATAATGGAATCCCGTGAATGAAGAGATCGCTCGAGCATTAAGGGGGAAGAGGGAGCCCAAATGAGGGAAACAATGACTCGCTTAACACTGCTCCAAGGGAAATTCAAGAATTGGGCACTGATTCGTTTTCCTAGTCAGAAGACACAAGTGGGGTTACAGTGCAATGGAGGCGATGTATTGTGGCAATGGGTAATGAATCTAGGATCATTCGCATCACTGTAGAAAATATGACATGAGTAGAGTAGGTGAGAGGTTTAGATCATATATACTTTTGTAGGAATTTGAATTTTGGAAGAACCATGGATCGTTCATGGAAATGTCGTGCGAGCTCCACGCAGCGTCGTCAATGGTCACAGAACTTAAACCTTTTTCTTTTCTCTCTCTCTCTTCTTATCTCCTTTTCTTTTTTCTTTTTTTCCCCTTTGTTTTTCTGCTAGTTCACTGGCTCCCCGTAGAGCGGGAGGCGCCACCAAGTCGGGGAAGAGGGAGAGCTCCTGCGCTGAACCGTTTCGGATCGACGACCATGGATGGGCCTTATGCCCTACCAGTGGCTCGACGGTCTCCCATGAAGAGGGGAAGGGGGTGAGATCTTTGCGGGTGCAATCATACGAGCGTTAATACCCCCGATCCCATCATAACTCCGTATTTAAGCGCGCTTGGGCTGGTGTAGTACTGGGATGGGTGACCTCCTGGGAAGTCCTAGTGTTGTACCCTCCCATCTTTTCTGTGTGGCTTGGTGGAGCCAGTGGAAGTGATCCTTGTGGGTGCGATCACACTAACATTAATGTGGAACTCCGTGGATAGGCACGCTCAATGGTGATTTGGACTATGTTGTGCGTTTATCTCTTTTTGCAATGTGGGACTACTTATATATTGATTTATAATGTTATCCCACAAATGAAGAGATCACTTGAGCATTAAGGGGGAATGGGGAGCCTAACTGAGGGAAACGATGACTCACTTAAGGCTTCTCCAAGGGAAATTCGAGAATAAGGCACTGATTCTTTTTCCTAGTCAGAAGTCACAAGCGGTATTATAGTACAACGAAGGCGACGTATTGTGGCAGTGGGCGATGAATCTAGGATCGTTCGCATCACTGTAGAAAATATGACACGAGGAGAGTAGGTAAGAGGTTTTGATCATATATACTATTGTAGGAATTCAAATTTTGGAAGAACCGTTGATCGTTTACGGAAAGGACGCATGAACTCCACGCAGCGTCATCGGTGGTCGTGGAACTTACCCCTTTTTATTTTCTCTCTCTCTCTTC
>APFE030021857.1:16076-27557 GCA_000404065.3 Pinus taeda
CTTCGACATGGTCACTTTTCATCAACTTCAACTCATTATCTAGGAAGTTGACCGAGAGGCTCCCTTCTAGTACCTTACAGCTTGCATGCCCTAATGGCAAGTTCTTCGCACTCAATGACAAGTTCACATCATTGGCTTTCGATCGAGTGACTTCACAAGTGTTCGACTTCAGTTCATGTATGCAGATTCCATGAATTGTGCTCATAGTACCTTGAGAGCCATCATCATTATTGGTGGTTTCTCTCGTGCTTGTTAATAGTTTACATCATTGACTAGTAATCAAGCGACTTTCTCGCATGCTCGACGTCAACACATCCATTCTCACGCTAGGATTTGTACTTTGATCATGTCGTGTTGGAGCACAAGACCTTGGACTCATATCACACAAGTCCAGGTTATGAAGTTGTGTGACATGATTGTGATGATATGCATGTCTCTTTCAGATGGCTGGCTGTGACCAGACCATGAGTTATCATATGTGATCCTTCTTATTATTGGATGGCTGCAACCATACCTTGGTTTCATTATGATCCTCTTTGACAGATGGTTGTGCCCATACTTGGATCTGTTTACATGATCATTATCTAGATGGTTGCGTCCATGCCACGATTCATGTATCATTTGAAGAAGATCTCAATTTATGTATATGTATATGTACTTGCTTACAATTTTTCCGATGGCAAACTGGTTCCCCGCACTTATTTATAAAGCATTTCATCCCTCACTCCAACTCAGCCTTCATGCTTTAGGGGGGCATCTATTACACAACATTTTGTCATTGTCCTTATACTCCCCGTTCCTTGATCTTGGATGACCTCTACAGTGAAACTCCGCATGCTTTGCCTTCATGGAGAAACTCCCATTATGTCCCTCTTCATGAGTAGATCATTTCCCTTTTACACCATTTCCCCTAAAACTTCTGTTTTGTCTAGTTTACAAGACCAGTGCTAATGGCCTTTTTCTCCCCCATGCCGATGTGCAGAGATTAGCAGTACTACTCATTCCGACCAGAGAGATTGAGCTATGTTTCAGTCGTGTTGGTCCTGTTATGGAAAGTTTTTTAAATTAGAGCTGAAGCTTCTAGCTCTAGAAGCTCTGTAATGGAAGTCTAGTAAATGGTTTGGCTGGATGGGATTGGGGATGATAGTTTGGGCTCCTTTCCCCCATAATGATGGAACTACCTCAAGGGATAAGAACTTATCCCATGAGAAGCGGATCCATCTCCCATCCATATTTCCTATATAAACCTCCCTTCTTCCCAAGCACAAACTAGTGTGAGTGTGAATATTATAGTCACAGTTGACAGTTTTGGCAAAGTTCTTGTTGAGTGTTGATACTATTTTGGAGTAGACAAGCAAGCTATTACTATTTGTATCTATCTAGTTGTGTGAGGGAGAAGTGTGTTTTGGTTTGGAGTGAAGCCCAAAGGGAAGAGCCTTTAAACTATTGTTGTTTGAAGCCATCATGGAATGCTAGCAGAAGTGTGTGGGAACCTGGTCTTGTCATAGGAAGACTGCAACATCAAGACGAATGGTTATAATCTCTCTTTGATATTAATATATGCAACTATCGATTGATTTCCTACATGTTTTTTAATATTACATATCCATGTCTTAATGCTTATTGACTCGTTAAGTAGGTTGAATTGCAATTTATATATTATTATGTTTGTGTGTTGTTGTTGTTTACGTGTTTCAGGAACTTGACGAAGGAAGTGAGACATTGCTGGAGCGAGCAAACATGGACTTCATAAAATAGGATAAGAGACCAAGCGGTAGGCCCTCTTGATTGATCCTAACCTAAGGAAATCTTCCATAGAATGTATCTGTTGTGGCTAGACCCATTATTGGGCTAGAGGAATTCATTCGTGTCTGCACTTATAATTTTACTTCACCACAAATTGGCAACTCCAAAGGAAAAACAACCAAGTGAAAGCATATGATTGGCCAAAGAGATGGTGGCGATGGAATGAAACAACCAAGGCTCATCTAGCAGAAATTAGCTGATAAAATGGAAATCACAGGACGTAAATCAGGCATGGGATCATTTTTACACATGCTTGAACTATGGATAACTCTGATTTGATTCGGTTTCATGCTTACACAAGCTCGAAATGAAAAACTATGCTTGAATAAGTTTGCATGTCCTTAGCATAACAACTCAATCAAGGTACATGCCCCCCAAGCTTAATTTCATTCAAATAGGTGTATGGAATGAAGGTTCACTTTCGAGGGGCCAGTGGAAGTAATCCTTGCAGGTGCGATCACGTTGACGTTAATGCGGAACTCCGCAGATAGGCGCGCTTGACGGTGAATTGGATTATGTTGCGTGTTTATATTGTTTTGCTACATGGGGCTACTTATATATTGATTTATAATGGAATCCCGTGAATGAAGAGATCGCTCGAGCATTAAGGGGGAAGGGGGAGCCTAACTGAGGGAAATAGCGACTCGCTTAAGACTGCTCCAAGGGAAATTCGAGAACAAGGCAACAATTGTTTTCCTAGTCGGAAGTCACAAGTAGGATTACAGTGCAATGGAGGCAACATATTATGGCAGTGGGTGATGAATCTAGGATCGTTCACATCAATGTAGCAAATATGACACAAGGAGAGTAGGTAAGAGGTTTAGATCATATATACTTTTGTAGGAATTTGAATTTTGGAAGAATTGTAGATCATTCACGAAAAGGCAGCACGAACGCCACACAGCGTCGTCGGTGGTCGCAAAACTTACACCTTTTTCTTTTCTCTCTCTTTCTTCTTCTCTTCTTTTTTTTCCTTTTTTTTTCCCCTTCATTCTTCCACTAGTTAGTTGGCTCCCCGTGGCTTGGGAGGCACCGCAAAGTCGAGGAAGAGGGCAAGCTCTTGTGGAAAACCATTTCAAATCAAGGGCCATGGATGGGCCATGTGCCCTGCCCGTGGCTCAGCGGTCTCCCTTGAAGAGAGGGAAGGGCTGAGATCTTTGAGGGTGTGATCATACTAGCGTTAATGCACCAGATCCCATAAAAATTCTACAGTTAAGCATGCTTGGACTAGAGTAGTATTGGGATGGGTGACCTCCCAGGAAGTCCTAGTGTTGCACCATCCCCCCTTTTTTGTGCGAATCGACATAGCTAGTTGAAGTGATCCTTGTGGGTGAGATCGTGCTGGTGTTAATGCGTAGCTCCGCAGATAGGCATGCCTGATGGTGAATTGGATTATGTTGTGTGTTTATCTCATTTTGCGACATGGGGCTACTTATATATTGATTTATAATGGAATCCCACAAATGAAGAGATCTCTTGAGCATTAAGGGGGAAGGGGGAGCCTAACTAAGGGAAACAATGACTCGCTTAAGATTGCTCCAAGGGAAATTCAAGAACAAGGCAGCGATATTTTTTCCTAGTTGGAAGTGACAAGCAAGATTATAGTGCAACAGAGGCGACGTATCGTGGCAGTGGGTGATGAATCTAGGATCGTTTGCATCACTATAGAAAATATGACACGTGGAGAGTAGGTAAGAGGTTTATATCATATATACGTTTGTAGGAATTTGAACTATGGAAGAACTGTGGATTGTTCACGGAAAGGATGTGCGAGCTCCACACAGTGTCGTCAGTGGTCGTGAAACTTATGACTTTTTCTTTTCTTTCTCTCTCTCTTTTTTGTTTTTGCCCCTTCATTTTTCCCTTGGTTTGTTGGCTCCCCGCAAGGTGGGAGGTGCCACCAAGTCAGCAAAGAGGGCGAGCTCCTGCGCCAAACCATGCCATGGATGGGCCTCGTGTCTTGCTTATGGCTGGGTGATCTCCCTTGAAGAGGGGGAGGGGGCAAGATTTATGCTAGTGTGATCATACCAACGTTAATGCATTAGATCCCATTAGAACTCCACAATTAAGCGCACTTGGGCTATAGTAGTACTGGGATGGGTGACCTCTCAGGAAGTCCTAGTGTTTCATCCTCCCCCGTTTTTTGTGCAGCTCGACGTAGCTAGTCGAAGTGATCCTTGCGGGTGTGTTCGCATTGACGTTGATGTGGAACTCTACGAATAGGTGTGCTCGACGGTGAATTAGATTATGTTGCATGTTTATCTCATTTTACGATGTGGGTGTACTTATATATTGATTTATAATGGAATCCCATGAATGAAGAGATCACTTGAGAATTAAGGGGTAAGGGGGAGCCTAACTGAGGGAAACAACGACTCGCTTAAGACTGCTCCAAGGGAAATTTGAGAATAGGGCACCGATTTTTTTTCCTAGTTGGAAGTCACAAGTAGGATTACAATGCAATGGAGGTGATGTATTGTGGCAGTGGGTGATGAATCTAGGATAGTTCGTATCATTGTAGAAAATATGACATAAGGAGATTAGGTAAGCTATTTAGATCATATATACTTTTGTAGGAATTCAAATTTTGGAAGAACCGTAGATCATTCACGGAAAGGCTGCACGATCTCCATGTAACGTTGTTGGTGGTTGTGGAATTTACGCCTTTTTCTTTTCTATCTCTCTCTCTCCCTTTTTTTTTTTGCCCCTTCATTCTTCCCCTGGTTCACTGGCTCCTTGCGGGGTGGGAGGCACTGCCAAGTCGGGGAACAGGATGAGCTCCTGCGCCGAACCATTTCGGATTGAGGGCCATAACTGGGCCCTGTGCCCTGCTCGTGACTTGACGGTCTCCCTTGAAGAGAGGGAGGGGGTGAGATCCTTGCGAGTGCGATCATACCAGAGAATGCACCAGATCCCATCAGAACTCTGCAACTAAGCATGCTTGGGCTAGAGTAGTACTAGGATGGGTGACCTGTCGATAAGTCCTAGTGTTGCACCCTTCCCCCTTTTTTGTGTGGGTCGGTGGGGCGAGTGGAAGTGATCCTTGCGATGTGATCATGCCAGCGTTAATGTGAAACTCTGGCGCGCTTGACGGTGAATTGGATTATGTTGCACGTTTCTCTCATTTTGTGATGTGGGGCTAATTATATATTGATTTATAATGGAATCCCACAAATGAAGAGATCGCTTGAGCATTAAGGGGGAAGGGGGAGCCTAATTGAGGGAAATAACGACTCGCTTAAGACTTTTCCAAGGGAAATTCGAGAATAGGGCACCAATTTTTTTTCCTAGTTAGAAGTCACAAGAGGGATTACAATGCAACAAAGGTGACGTATTGTGGCAATGGGCGATGAATCTAGGATCGTTTGCATCACTATAGAAAATATGACACGAGGAGAGTAGGTAAGAGGTTTTGCTCATATATACTTTTGTAGGAATTCGAATTTTGGAAGAACCGTGGATCATGAAACTTATGCCTCTTTCTTTTCTCTCTCTCTCTCTTCTTTTTTCCTTTTTCCCCTTCGTTCTTCCCATGGTTCGTTGGCTCCTCGTGGGGCGGGAGGCGCCACCAATTGAAGGAAGAAGGTGAGCTCATGTGCTGAACCGTTTCTAATCGAGGGCCATAGATGGGCCTCGTGCCGTGCCCATGGCTTGGCGGTCTCCCTTGAATAGGGGGAGGGGTGATATCTTTGCGGGTGCGATCATACCAATGTTAATGCATCGAATCCCATTAGAACTCCGCAGTTAAGTGTGCTTGGGCTAGAGCAATATTGGGATGGGTGACCTCTCGGGAAGTCCTAGTGTTGCACCCTCCCCCATTTGTTGTGAGGCTTAGCAGAGCCAGTGGAAGTGATCCTAGTGGGAGCAATCATGCTGATGTTAATGCGGAACTCCGTGGATAAGCGCGCTCAATGTTGAATTGGATTATGTTGCACGTTTATATTGTTTTGCTACGTGGGGCTACTTATATATTGATTTATAATGGAATCCCACGAATGAAGAGATTGCTCGAGCATTAGGGGGGAAGGGGGAGCCTAACTGAGGGAAACGATGACTCGCTTAAGATTGCTCCAAGGGAAGCTGAAGCTAAGGCACATGAGTGAAAAGGAGATGTAGATTCTCCACTCAAGGAAATTACTTTCAAATTTGAATAAGGTTGTTTTAGACTTATGTGAGCAACATGTTTATGGAAAACAAAAAAAGAGTTATATTTTTCAAAGCTGGCAAGAAAAGGAAGAGTGAGAAGTTAGAGATTGTGCATAAAATTCATGGAGAGCTGCCCAAGTATCATCTCTTGATATCTCTTATTATTATGCTACTTGTATTAATGATGCAACTAAGAAAACTTGGGTTTATTTCATTATAAACAAATTTGATGTCTTTGATACTTTTAAGAAATGGAAGGATTTGGTTAAGATTGATATAGAAAATAATTTGAAGTGCCTCATATTATATAATAGAGGTGAATATTGTAGTAAGGAGTTTGATAAATTTATTGTTCATACAATAAGATTTTTAGAGACAGGATAGTGCTAGGATTACCACAACAAAATGTTGTGTTAGGAAAAGATGAATAAGACAATCATGGAGCATGTGAGTATGAGATTGCATGCAATATTTTACTTATAGTTTTGGGAAGATATTGTTGAAAATTTGTTTCTTTAATAAATAGAGGGCCTTTAATTTCCTTAGATGGTGGAATTCCAAAGGATGAATTGATAGGAAAAGAAAAAAAAACTACACATTTCTGAAAATTGTTGTTTGTGAAGCATTTATCCATATTGATAGAGAAAATAGAACAAAGCTCAAGGCTAAATTCAAGAAGTGTACCTTTATTAGATATGGAGTTAATTATTTTGAATATTACTTTTAGGATATTATAAAAAACAAAAAATCATTATGAGTATACATGTGGTATTTAGGGAGAAGGTCATGTACAAATATCAGCTATAGAGAAAGAAACAAGAAAAGGAAAACACATAATACACATTGCTTGATGAAATCACAGAAAAGGAAATTCCCAAGGTGCTAGAGAATCAATATGTCAACATCAACAACAATAGCAAGTACCTCAGACTCTTATAATTTTTGTTAGGAAATCAACTAGGTTAACTAGAACATCTAAATAACACTCTCCTTCATTGTATTATGTATTGCTAACTGATTTTAGTGAATTAGAAAGATATGGAGAAGCAATGTAGTAGAAACTAGAAAGAAATGGAAGCAAGGTATGGAAGAAGATATGGACTCTTTGGTACATAACCATACTTGGGAATTGGTTCCATTACCTATAGGTAAAAGCACATTGCAAAATAAATGGGTTTATAGGTTGAAGGAAGACGATGGAGGAAAAAATGAGGTACAAGGGAAAACTTCTTGTAAAGTGGTTTGCATAGAAGAAAAATATAGATTTTGATGAAACATTTTCTCTTATTATCAAAATTACTTCAATTAGAACAATTTTAACTTAAGTGGTTGTAGAATATTTGCATCTTGAGCATTTAAATGTAAAGACAACTTTTCTCCATGGGGATTTGGATGAATATATTTATATGCAACAATGAAAATGATATGAGGTCAAAGGGAAGGATAACTTAGTACAGAGATTGAAGAAAAGTTTGTATGGTTTAAAGCAAGATCCAAGATAGTGGCATTTGAAGTTTTTAGGTTTATGGAAAATAAGGTGTAGTAAATGCCAATTTGACATTGTGTTTATTTTAAGAGACTAGATAATGACAACTATATTACCTTATTATTATATATAGATGGCATGTTTGTTGTGGAGTCTCCTTGGTATGAGAATAATCAGAGATAGGAAAAATCATAAGTTAACATTATTATAGAGTGAGTACATAGAATAAGTGTTGGGAAGATTTAAAATGAAAGATGCAAAACCAATTAATACACCTTTGGTTAGTCATTTGAAATTGATTAAGGAGATGCATTCTAAGACGTACTAAGAGATACACTACATGTCCAAAATTCCATATTCATTAACAATTGCTAGCTCGATATATGTGACAGTGTGCACAAGGAAATATATTGCACATGCAGTAGGAGTTGTGAGCGGGTATATAAATAATCCAGATAAAGAGCATTGTAAGACATTAAAGTGAATTATCAGGTATTTGAGAGGTGGTATTACTGAATAATTAAGCTTTGGAGTTTCAAACATTGTTATATAAGGAAATGTTGACTCATATATGGCAAGTGATATAGATAACAAGAGGAGCACCAAAGGGTATGTTTCTACTATAAGTTGAACATGTAGAAATTTTGAATAATATGACACTTATTCATAGAGATTATACACTATTTGCGGAATGCATGCATAATACATAACCTCCTCTACGTTGATCATCAATTTGTGGAATTAAAGAAACAATCGCATGCACACATTGAAACATCAATCACACACATCAGCACAGTATGTACTGGGGAAAGCATACAGCTAAAAACGCCTCAACTATCTATATATTATGATGATAGAGAACATGTAACAATACATAGTACAATACTCCTCACAAGTATTCAGTACTATATCCACCTGCTACACACAAACTAGCTCAGATCTGAATCAAGTCACAGGTTCAAATCTCCTCCGTTGTTTGCCTGCCTCCACTGCGCACTACCTATTGTGAATAGATCTGATAAAGTTCGAATTCCCTTGGCTTGTATTGCGCAATCCTCATTGGCAATCTCAATCAATGATTGCGCAAATCTCATGCATAGTTATAGTCACAACCGATAGTAGTCTCACCCTTTCACCCACCTCTAACACTTGTCTCCACTGAACTGTCCATGCACTGAGTTAACTGATGTATTATTTGGTTGATTTATGAGTTAATGATTAGTGAATTAATTAATAATTAATTCACACCACTCATCACTAGTGTATTTGTCAGTTAGACTAAATACAACTAGTTCAACTAAGTCAAACTGAACACAACTCCATCAACTCCTCAATCAACTCCACCAAACTCAATCACTTGAGTTCTAACTGAATTCCATCATGCAATAGCTCAACTAACCCATAGGAAAAGCGTATTTCCTTTTAGCGGTTGCATGTGCCACATCCGTAGCTCGAACTGAAGTGCTACAAGAGGACAAGATAATGTTTATAGTCCAAATATTATTAAGAGCTAATAATATTCGACTATTCTATTTTTTGACTGGAAGTCTAAAAATAGACTCCACACATATGTCTAAAAATAGAGGTCCATCTATTTTTACCAACATGACCAATCATCCATAGATAGCATCCTGCAACTCATAGACCATGATCCATATGTCTAAAAATAGACTTTGCGCCAAAAATAGTCTGTGGGCCCACTTAGTGAAGGCGACTTCTTTTCACTAAGCTCATCATCTTGTTGCATTTTCAACACTCCCTCTCAACAAGATATGGATTATCTGCAACCCCTATCCTGCCTCTGTGGTATTCAAATTTTCTCCTGGTGAGCGCCTTCGTCAAGATATCAGCATCCTGATCCTCCGTGGGAATATTGAAAGTAACATGATTCTCTGCTGCACACAATCTCTGATATGATGGTACCTGATGTCGATGTGCTGTGACCTGAACAACCCGACCAGGATCTTCCTCATCCATATAGCCTCGCATGCAGCCAAACTTGTTTCCATATACTTGGCCTCTGCTGAACTAAGTGCCACGGATCTCTGCTTCCTACTGTACCAAGAAACTGTTGTCGACCTAATACTGAAGATCCCTTCAAATGTGCTCTTTCTGTCCATTGGGCTCCCTTCCCAATCTACATCCGTGAATCCACATAGCTTCACCTCATCCTCATGTCTGTACCACAATCCATATCCTGATGTGCCTCTGAGATAACGCAATACATGCTTGCCTACCTTTCAAAAGAGCTTGGTTGGCTTAACCATAGCTTGTGAAAGCTCGTTAATAGCATAGCATATATCGGGTCGTGTATTGACCAGATACATAAGTGACCCCACCAACTGTTGATAAACAGTGGCATCCACTACCTCCGCTGAAGTAGCATCCTCCTTCCTCCAACCTCCAGGAAGAGGAGTATCAACAGGCTTGCAGTAATGCATGTTGTACTTCTCCAGTATCTCTCGGGCATACTTACCTTGAGAAACAAACAATCCATCACTGCACTGCCAAATTTTGTAGATCCATCTGGAACCCACCACTGATTTCCCTTCCGGTCTTGGGACAATCTCCCATGCACTGTTTCTGACAATCAAATCATACTCCTCCACCATGGCATCTACCCATGTGAGATCCTCCATAGCTTCCTTGAAAGAGGATGGCTCAGTCACAACACATTTGTTCAGAAGAGCCATGTATCCAGTGTATCGATCAGGTGACTGTTTCTATCTACACTGTGTTGTAGGTGGTCCTACAACCTTCTCTGCATCTTGAGCCAGTCGCTCAGCTTCCGTAGTGCACTTTCGCCCTCTGATGGTTAGCGCTACATGAGTGGTCTCTTCCACTCCATGAACTTCATCTTGTGGTCGATCCACATCCTGAAGCTCATCCTTAGGAACTAATAGCTCCTCATCTGCATGCAAGTGTGGCTCCCTCTCAAGCGAACACTTCATGGCTTTCTCCTCCTAAAATTTGATATCCCGTCGCACAACAGTCTTACGACTATCTGGAAAATACAAACGATAGTTGTGGGGCGTATTAGTGTACCCCACAAATATCCCAACCTTTGCGGTCAGCTCCAGCTTCTTCCTGGCATCCTTCATCACATGCATGTAAACAGGAGAACCAAAAATCCTCAAATGGGAAATACCAAGCCTCTTACCAGAATAAGCCTCCTCGGGTGTAATCATGCCAAGTATCTTGTGAGGACAATGATTATGCACATATACTGCAGTATTGCATGCCTCCGCCCACAAGTGAAGGGGTAGGCCCTGATCATGCAACATCGCCCATGCAACACCCATGATTGTTTTGTTCTTCCGCTCAGCAACCCCGTTCTGCTATGGGTTATGGGGAGCTATGAGCTCTCTTCGAATCCCTTCTGCGCTGCAGAAGTCCTTGAAGTCACCAGAGATGAATTCACCACCATTGTCACTCCTAAGAGCCTTCACCTTCTTCCCCAATTCCTTCTCAACCAGTGCTTTGAACTCACAGAACTTTGAGTATGTCTCCCTCTTCTTCTGCATGAAGAATATCCAGCACTTTCGAGAGAAATCATCAACAAAGATCACATAGTATTTGTGCTTTGCTGTCGAAGCTACTGAGAAAGGTCCACACGCGTCTGTGTGAATTCTCTCAAGGATCATCGTGGCACGACTATCCTTCTTGTGAAAGGGGGCTTTCACAAATTTTCCCAAAGTACACCCCTTGCACTGATTTGACTACGCAAGAGTACCTTTAGAAAGCCCAATAGAAATCTACTACAGTATCTTCAAAGCTCCATGGTGAAGGTGGCCCAATCTCCGGTGCCACAGCTCGCCATCATCCCGGCTCACCACTCCTTCTGCCTTGCATGCCATTGATGCGCAGCCATCTACATGCAATTGATAAAGGTTCTTGACTCGAACCCCTATCTTCTGGGTTTCTCCAGTTGTCTTACTGTGTAGGAAAGCCTTTCCCTCGCTGAAGACAACATCATATCCCTTGTCTTCTAACATCACCACAAAGATAAGATTCTTCTTCAATCCTGGAACATGCATCACTTC
>APFE030021857.1:27904-45094 GCA_000404065.3 Pinus taeda
CCACACTTCCCAGCTCATCTTGGCATTGGGTGAACCTCGTGAGATACTTGGGCATACTGTTTCCATTCTCACACTTAATGTTTCTGAGTTTATCCTTGAGCTCCAACTTCCTCTGGTCGCTCTTGCTTTGGAATAAATTTGTCAACGCTTTCCACATCAAGTATAGAGAATCCTTTCCATGCAGGCTGGATACAATGTAATCCTTCACGCCCTCCAACAGAATCCTTCGACACTTTGTTGTCTTGTTTTGCCAAGCCTCAACTTGAGCAGCATCAGTAGGCTTTGGGATTTCAGCATCTATGAAATCCTTTAACCCATTGTCATCTAACACCACCTCCATCTTGTCTTTCCATGCAATATAATTTGAGTTGCCTTCAAGGGCATACTCCAACCGCAATCCGTTGAAAGACATTTCAACTTCGACACCAACAAAACACTGCTGCAAATTCGAATTCCACCAGCTCAAAACTCAACCGCTTCTAATCTAAAATTCGTGAGAACAAAGTATTTCTCGTACAGAGATTGACTGTATGGGCATTAACCAAATATCTCACCTTCCAAAAGAAGGATGAATCCAGAGGCTACCTAGCCTGATTACAGACTCTACTTGAAGAAATAAAATGTAATCACTTTCTGAATAATAGATCTGATGATCAACTTCGCTCTGATACCATGTAGAAATTTTTCTACAAATCAGCTAGCTCTGATACCATGTAGTAATAATATGACACTTATTCACAGAGATTATCCTGATTATACACTATTTGCGGAATGCATGCATAATACATAGCCTCCTCTACATTGATCATAAATTTGCAGAATTAAAGAAACAATCGCATGCGCACATTGAAACATTAATCACACATATCAACATAATATGTACTGGGGAAAGCATACAACTGAAAACCCCTCAACTATCTATATATTAGAGTGATAGAAAACATGTAACAATACATAATACAATACTCCTCACAAGTACTCAGTACTATCTCCACCTGCTACACACAAACTAGCTCAGATCTGAATCAAGTCACAGGTTTAAATCTCCTCGGCTATTTGCCTGCTTCCACTGCGCAATACCTATTGAGAATAGGTCTGATCCAAGTTCGAATTCCCTTGGCTTGTACTGCGCAATCCTCATTGGCAATCTCAATCAATGATTGGGCAAATCTTATGCACAGCTATAGTCACAACTGATAGTAGTCTCACCCTTTCACCCACCTCTAACACTTGTCTCCACTGAACTGTCCATGCACTGAGTTAACTGATGTATTCGTTGGTTGATTTATGAGTTAATGATTAGTGAATTAATTAATAATTAATTCACACCACTCATCACTAGTGTATTTGTCAGTTAGACTAAATACAACTAGTTCAACTAAGTCAAACTGAACACAACTAACAGGGGAATAACAAGATGTATAGTGATCCCGAGAGTGTCATTCATCTTGCAAAGAACTCAAACTTTCATTCTAATATTAAACATATATAGCTCATGTACAATTTTATATGATCGATTTTGAAAAAGGGACAATTGAAGACAGAAAAGATACATAATAGCCAGAATCTTGTAAATTTATTAACAAAGGTAGTAGCCAAAGAGAAACAAATTTTCTTCTTATTTTCAATTGGTCTTCAAATATGATGATGAAGATGAGAAACTAGCCAGGTCTGAAGTTGAAGCATAATCCAACAAGTGCAGTGGTAATGGAGTTTTTGTAATCAATCTCTAAGCGAGAGATTGTTGGTTATCAACTCTAATTATCTTCCTAATTCATAGGTCTTATTTTTTAACTATGTTTGGACCCAGTTCTTGAGGGTGGTGTAGGGGGCTTGCCTCACTCTTATTGTCACCACGGGTTCCAAGGGGGTCAACTAAAAATATTTGAAACCTGCCTTGGAAGGGTTCAAGTGAGTGTCTTCAATGAGAAACTTTCAGAAATATATTATATTATAATAATATATATATATATATATATATATTTTTAAAATATTATAATTTTTCATAGTCACACTGGATAATTTAAGTTATTAAGTCATAGATCTGAGGGTAAATGTTATATTAGAGTTTTTCTCTTGTAGAAGAAAATCCCTTTACTCTCATTTTTATGATAAAAATATTATAATTTAGACAAAAGGAAATAAGTTATAATTGCTTTGTTAGATTGAATGAAAAGAAGGATTTACAGTTCTCTAGTGGATGTAGCCCAAATCTCATGAACCATGTATATTTGGGAAGAGTGGAAAAATCCTAAAATACATATAAGTTATAATTGCTTTGTTGGATTGAATGAAAAGAAGAATTGACCATTCCCCGGTGGATATAGCCCAAATCTCATAAACCATGTATATTTAGGAAGGATTGAAAAATCCCTAAAATACACGCTACCTTTGTCAATCCTAATAAATTCCTACTAAATATCTAACAAATTTAACCCAAAAAAATATGCCGGGAAAACCTTAGAAAATAAGAACAGTTTCACTTCTGTGGAAAGGCTCACCAAAGCTAGATTTCTTGACTAGTATATGAGATACTTCATGGCCGCTACTAGCCGATCTTCTGCCGCTTTAAAATTGATTTTGTAATAACGATTCTGTTTGTTTTAATAATGGGAAAAATATTTACGTACGCGACATGTGGAGCCAATCCACGGTGTGATGGAGACAAATACACCGAAGCAGTGTGAGGCTAAGTACGTCGTCGTCTGTATGCATGACGGAAGGAGCCGACAGCGCAGAAATAGAAGCGAGGACGTCTCTCTCACCGTCGGTGTACGAGAGCTGAGTCGTCACTTTTCACCACGTGTGAGGAAGGCTGTGCAGTGGAAAAGTTGCTTTCAATCGCGATACTCTCCAACCCATTCAAAACTTTAAAATAATTAAAGAACTCCCGGATCCGATTTGAGGCCTCCCTCTCTGAAAACGAACGAAATTTCTATTAGAAATGAAAGGGACCCTACAGACGCAGACATGCCATTGCTTTTATATTTGAGGTCCTACGGCCTATTATTTCTCTCTTATCATTCTTGTTTCATCAATTCATTCACATATTCCCTCGCTCATTCGTTATTTTACGCAAATCTATTATGTACAGATGCAGGGGCCATTATCTTCATCCTTTTTTTCTGTAGGCCCTGCTAGACATGCCATTATGGCCTTCCATGTGATCATCCTGTACCCCCCATGGCCGTCTTAGCTCATTTCTTTTCACTCACAGTGCCATTTAATGTTTGTTTCTCTCCGCCTCTGGCCCAGGAGCAATTGCTGCCCTATCTCAAACGTGACCACCGTCGTCTGATTCCCGGCCTCATCCTTTTTTCCACCGTCGCTGACAAAACAGGATCATTAACTTGAAGCTCTTTGTCTCTTGTGAAAAAGAGACTTTCTGCTTTTCAGAATATTACATGCACATACTTTTCCATGAATTCGAAAAAAATGTATCACTCTGATTCACCGTGCTTACTTTTCGAAAGCGAAACAGACCTGTCATGCCATGCCATGCCCTACAACAGTTACTCGTGCCATGTCTATGGATTTCTGTACATCAATAATTTGAAGTTGGAAAGACAGACTCCAGAGCTAAAGAGAGTCCGATTGCTTCGTCACCCTTTCTTTCTAAAATCCATTTAAACCTAGTTGAGATGCACCTATGGTCAGCAACCTTCAAAGTACATTTCACGTACTTGTTGAGGGGCTGGCTCTGCGCTCATGTATTTATTCTAATTATTTTCAAGTTCAGTGTTTGGAATCAATTTGCAAATAATTTTGTTGATGTTTTACTTGAATATAGTAAGCATTTTAAATACAAAACAACGCTCAAGTTTGAGAGTTTTTAAAACTATAATGTATATTTTAAACATTTTAACAAAGAAGGTTGATGAGAATAGACAAATTTGCCTGTCAAATTCCATCTTGTTTGTAGGGTCCTCTAAGCAGAGATGGAATTTCACTGGTGATTTGCTTGTGCGTTCAAATACAGTGAAAAAATTTCTTCATCCATCTTGTTAAAATGGGTAATAAAACCAACATAGATCAATCTCAAATATGGATTTCACATGTAATTTTTTTTATGAGCCCACAATATTTAAATGTTTTGTATAGTTTTTTTTATGAGCCCAAGTTATTTAAATATTTTGTATAGTTATTTATTTTTAGATTTTTCATAATTTTTATTTTAGGACATGAACAAAATTTAAATAGGCTCAATAATTAAATCGTATGTTTAATTTGTAATTAAAAATTGATTATAAAATGTTCCGTATTAAAAATGATTATAAAATAAAATACATATTTTAAGTATTTACAATTAAAAAAAAAAATTGATCCAAAGATAGACTTTCATTCTTACTATATGTCTTAATGGTCAAAATAAAAGAAGACAACGAGCACTAACTATGATCCACTGATAAAAAAAATCTAAAAGTAATAATAGGGACAATTAACAGTTCACCAATAAAAAAACCACACAACTAATAACTGGTGACTAGTAAAAAAAATAAACCTTCATCCCTTGTACATTCTAATCTTGGGCCATTACCCAAAAATAACCCAATTTTATACATAAATGTTTTATATGTATGTTATTCCAAATTTATTAGTGTAAGAAAAGATATTATATTTAATCAACTTATACCGTTCCATTCACATGAACTTGAAAGACAAAAAGTAAACCGCTATTTCCAATAAAAGTTGAAACTGGGCACACGTTCAATGCAAAAGCCTGACATCAGGAAATGTGCCAATTGTGCAAAACGTTCAAAAATAATACATTAAATGCCAAACTTGTAAGAGTGAATATCTGTGTATGGACAAATGCCTGATCCAATATGGATAATGAAATGTCCCCAATAATTTTCGCTCCAGTGTTCTGTAAACGAAAGAGCCAGCGCTGCTGCATCAATTGGACAATCATTCGTAGACGCGCTGCTTCTATCCCCATGTGGTTAAACAGTTTGTCGACGTTACTTTGGAGCTCAAAGATAATATAATGGCCATAATCATTGTGGCTTTGGTTAAAAGGTTATAAGATATTTTAAGCATTAATGGATTGAGAGGTGTAAAAGGGAGATGTCTAATTCCTTACCTACGACTTTGATATATATATTTTTTTTAAGTATAATTGAAGTAATTATTAAACGAAGAAATTTGTTAATATATATTTATTTTATTTAGTTAATTTTAACTAAAAGTATTATGAGTTGTTGATATTATAATGTCGTATAAAAAAGTTGCGTAATTTATTTATTTTTTATAAAATATTTTAGGTTCAATCATAATTTGAGAGTGAAATATTTAATAATAAAAGTAAGTTTTATTGTATTTTGTGTTTTGGATATAAATTTGTATTTTATTTTGTTTTTTTCATAAATTTCGATTAATGATATCATAATAGTTTTTTCCTTATCTATTTTTCTATGCATGTACCCAGCAATGGTTTTCTCTTTATCTGTTTTTTTATGCATGCCCCAACGAGGTCGAGGTATAAAGAGTTGGGACTCAAGTTGTTTGAGTCATTGCAAGACCATCCTCATTGATCCTGCCTCCCATGGTAGAAGAAAAGAAAAACGAGGGCATAGGAGATCCTATCAAATTATTGCTCAAGAAAGCCCTTGTATGACAAAGGAATGAGATAATGGATAATTTTGCCCAGATCCTATGACAGATGCCAATAGTCTACACATCATCAAATGGCCACTTTGGAGCCCCATCCCCTTTAAAGTACAAGTTAATTTTGATATTTCTATATTTTAAGGCCAGATAGATGTAAAAGCTCTAGACAAATAGTTAAATCTACGAGAAGGGTATTTTTCATCCATAATTTTTTTGATAGAGAAAATATTAACTTTTCACTCTTTAAGGCTACCTGTAACGCCTTGCGGTCATCGGGCGACTGGGCGCACTCTTCCTCACCGAAATGCGACTAAGTATAAGTGCGACGAGCTCCAACGATGAGGCACGGTTATGTTATATCGTGCGGACAGATTGGCGCTCCACTTATATGGCGAGCTGGGCAAAGTAAACGGTGGGTAGGCCGACTTGTGGAGAGGGCGATTACACAACGTTTAGGGGCATCAGCTGAATGCATTGGTGGGTCAGCCGTGGAGGTGGTCGCCACACCAAACGAGTGTATAAACTCGTGGATAGATCGCTCATTTTGGACAACGAAATTTGCATCATTCCATCCCAAACAAAGAAGTGCGAAGGGTCTTCTAACCGCAGGTCGTAGGGCGTTCGCTGATGCGCTCGCCGAGTCGGGCAGGTTGACATGGCACGTTGGTTGGCGTTTGGAGGTGTGGGTGGAGGGCGCGGTGAGGCGCCCGCCCGCCGGTTGAACCGTGATTGGTTGTGGGTCGTGCAAGTGTGCACGGGCGCGCTCGCCCGTTCGGGCAACATTGCGTTCGGTTATATTGTATTGTGTTGTATTGTTGGGTAGGTGAGGTGCGACTGTCGTGCGCTCTTGAATGGGCGGGCGCCCGCCTTGGTTATGAATGCCGGTGGAGCGTCGCTCCCGGCCATTGTACAAAATCTATATATATAATGAAAAGATTATCTTGCATATGAATCGTGTTATTGATGTTATTCTATCATGTTGTTTATAATGGTTTCCACACATTATGAAGTTATTCATGGTTAATATGAATGTTTAAAGGCGTAGTTCGTAAAGTAATACAATAATGGAAAATGTTGGTTACTTAGGCAGTGTCACACCTGGCCAATTTAAGGAAAAAAGAATTGGGGGCATGACAGGTGGTATCAGAGCAAGTTCACAGGTGGTGAAGCCGTTGCTTGATGATGAACGCAGTGAATGGGTATGTATGCAAGGAAAAGTTATGGAGAAATCATGGATGAACAGTTTGGGTTTCGTGGAATTGATGGTCCGTGGCAAGACCATTCAAGCTCTTGTGGACACGGGGGCCACTCATAACTTCATGACGACACGGTTGGCAAAAGAGGTCGGACTAATGATCCTCCCAGCGAACATGGAGGTCAAGGCAGTGAACTCTAGAGCTAAGGTGGCGGGTTTGGCACACGAAGTGCCTGTGCAGATAAAAGACTGGAAGGGTCAGTTAGACTTCACAGTGATGGAGATGAACGACTTTGATATGATACTTGGACAAGATTTCTTGAAGGGCAACAAGGCTATTGTTGTCCCCTTCTGTGATGAGGTGTTGCTGGTTGGACAGTCACAAACTTGGACTTTGCCCACTCATAGGCAAAGGAGGGAAGTCAAGGTGCATCATGTTTCTGCACAAAGTTTGGAGAAGGCTATGAAGGAGTCAGATATGGAGACATATGTGGTGATGTTCAAGGGAGTCGAAGGTGATGGAGTGGGGACACCTATTCCAGCAGAGATTTCTAAATTGCTAACCAAGTATGTGGATTTTATGCCTGATGAGCTGCTGAAGAAGCTTCCACCAAGGCGTGTAGTGGACCATAGCATTGAGCTTGAACCAGGGAAGCAACCCCCAGCTAGAGCACCTTATCGTTTATCAGGGCCTGAGTTGGAGGAATTGAAATGACAGCTAAAGTAGTTAGCTGATGCAGGTTTCATTAGAACTTCAAGGTCCCCTTATGGAACTCCGATATTGTTCCAACGGAAGAAGGATTCGAATGAGCTACGGATGTGCTGTGATTACCGTGCATTGAACAATCAGATGGTAAGGAACATGTATCCTTTGCCATTGGCTACTGATTGCTTTGAAAAGCTTGCGAAAGCCCAAGTGTTTTCCAAGCTGGACTTGAGGCATGGGTATTATCAGGTGTGGATAGCTGAAGGAGATGAGAAGAAGACTACGATAGTAATAAGGTATGGTAGCTTTGAGTTCCTTGTTATGCCATTCGAGTTGTGCAATGCTCTTGCTATGTTTTGCACTTTGATGAATGATGTTCTACGACCATACTTGGATTTGTTCGTAGGAGTGTACTTGGACGATATAGTGGTGTACAGTGACAACATGGAGGATCATAAGAAGCACTTGGCAATGGTGTTCGAGGCACTAAGGGCAAATCAGTTGTTCTTGAAGAAGTCTAAGTGTGTGTTCGCTCAGACCGAGATTCCGTTCCTTGGGCATATTGTTGGTCAAGGGTACATACGGATGGAGCCAAGCAGGGTGAAGGCGATCGAGGACTAGGTTGAACCGAAGAATGTCCATGAGATGAGGGTGTTCTTGGGCATGACCAACTACCAATGGAAGTTTGTAGAAGGGTACTCCAAGGTGACATCGGCACTGACAGACTTATTAAAGAAAGACAAGAGGTGGTGTTGGATGGGTAAATGTCAAAAGGCATTTGATGACTTGAAGATCAAGATGGTTACAACACCGCTATTGAAGTTGCCTGACTTCGGAAGACCGTTTGAGGTACACACCGATGCTTCATATTTTGCCATAGGAGGGGTTCTTATGTAGGATGGGCATCCAGTGGTGTATGAGAGTCAGAAGTTGCAGGATAGAGAACGGAGGTATCGGATTCATGAGAAGGAGATGACTGCGATCATCCACTGTCTTCATGTGTGGAGGCATTACCTGACTGGGAAGTCGTTTGTTGTCAAGACTGACAACATTGCAACAAGTTATTTTGCATCACAACCGAAGCTTTTTGCGAAGCAAGCTCGTTGGCAGGACTTCTTGGCAAAATTCGACATGTCTATTGAGTATAGACGGGGGAGACACAATGTGCTAGAAGATGCCCTCAGCAGGAAGGGACAACTTGCAGCATTGGAGGGTGAAGACCAGGCAGTAAGGAGTAGAAGTCGGGTTCAAATGTCAGAAGAGATGCAGAATAAACTCAAGGAAAGTGTTGAAACCGATATTTTGGCGCAGAATATAGTGAAGCACATAAAGGAAGGGAAGACACGAAAGTTCTTTCTACGGGACGGGTTCTTGTTCTTTGGAAACCGACTCTATGTTCCAAAGTCATCTGGTCTCAGGAGGCACCTTTTGAAGGAGTGCCGCAATTCTCCGTGGGCTGGCCACCCAGGGCAACGTTGTTCATTGGCATTGTTGGAGGGAGGATTCTTTTGGGAGAAGATGCGAGAGGATGTGGAGGAGTATGTACATACGTGCATCATTTGTCAGCAGGACAAATCAGATACTCAGAGGCAAGGAGGACTGTTGCAGCCTTTACCGATTCCAGAGAGACCATGGATGAGTGTCTCGATGGACTTCATCACTCAGTTACCACAGGTTCAGGGGTATAATGGGATTATGGTCGTGGTTGATCATTTTTCCAAGTATGTTGTCTTTGTTCCTACAAAGATGCCTTGTGGAGCCGAGCGGACTGCGGAATTGTTCTTTAAGAACATAGTGAAGTATTGGGGGATGCCATTGAGCATTGTGTCGGATAGAGATCCACGTTTTACAGGCATATTTTGGACCACATTCTTCAAGTTAGTTGGGACAGAGTTGTTGATGAGTTCGAGCTACCATCCGCAGACAGATGGGCAGACCGAGAGAATCAATGCATTGCTGGAGGACTACTTGGGACATTATGTGATGGCTGATCAGAAGAATTGGCCTGAACTCTTGGATATTGCACAATTTAGCTACAATTTTCAAAAGAGTTCTGCGACAGGGTACAGTCGATTTGAGTTGGTGAATGGGCAGATGCTAGTTGCACCGCACACTGTTGTGACAGGAGGTTTTTTGAGGAGTCCTCATGCGAAGAAGTTCATGAATACTTGGGAGGAGACCTTGGAGTTGGCACGGTTGCGCTTGCACGATGCTACAAGGAGAATGAAGAAGAATGCTGATAGGGGAAGACGGGATGTGCACTTCAGTGTGGGAGATATGGTGTTTCTCAGGATTACTGGGGAGCAGTTTCAGCCACCCAAGGGGACTGCAAGCAGACTGACTCAGAAGTATGAGGGACCATTTCAGGTGAAGAAGAGAGTGGGGGAAGTTGCTTATGAGCTGGAGCTTCCGCACCATATGCACATGAAGCATCCAGTTTTTCACATTAGTCAGTTGAAGAGATGCAGACTTGATGCTGATCATCCATAGAGAGCTGAACCACCGAGAGGACTAGCTGGGATTGTGGATAAACCAGGATTGGAGTTGGAGAAGATTTTGAGCTTCAGAACTACAGGGATTGGTTGCCACATGAAACGGGAGTATCTTGTCAGATGAAAGAATGCACCGGAAGAGGAGAGTTGGGAATTGGAGGACTCGTTTTGGAGATGGAAGAAGAAGATTGTGAAGTATGAACGGAAGATACTGAGGTAGTCTGGATTGTCGAGGGCGACAATGATTTCCAGTGGGGGAGGATGTAATGCCCTGCGGTCATCGGGCGACCGGGCGCACTCTTCCTCACCGAAATGCGACTAAGTATAAGTGCGACGAGCTCCAATGATGAGGCGCGGTTATGTTATATCGTGCAGACAGATTGGCGCTCCACTTATATGGCGAGCTGGGTGAAGTAAACGGTGGGTAGGCCGACTTGTGGAGAGGGTGGTTACACAATGTTTAGGGGTGTCGGCTGAATGCGTTGGTGGGTCAGCCGTGGAGGTGGTCGCCATACCAAATGTGTGTATAAACTCGTGGATAGATCGCTCATTTTGGACAACGAACTTCGCATCATTCCATCACAAACAAAGAAGGGTGAAGGATCTTCTAGCCACAGGTTGTAGGGTGTTCGGTGATGCACCCGCCGAGTTGGGTAGGTTGACATGACACGTTGGTTGGCATTTGGAGGTGTGGGCGGAGGGCGTGGTGAGGCGCCCGCCCGCCGGTTGAACCGCGATTGGTTGTGGGTCCTGCGGGTGTGCATGGGGGCGCCCGCCCGTTCGGGCAACATTGCGTTCGATTATATTGTATTGTGTTGTATTTTTGGGTAGGCGAGGTGCGACCGCTGTGCGCTCTTACACGGGCGGGCGCCTGCCTTGGTTATGAACGCCGGTGGAGCGTCGCTCCCGACCATTGTACAAAATCTCTATATATAATGAAAATATTATCTTGCATATGAATCGTGTTATTGCTGTTGTTCTATCATGTTGTTTATAATGGTTTCTGCACATTATGAAGTTATTCATGGTTAATATGAATGTTTAAAGGCGTAGTTAATACAATAATGGAAAATGTTGGTTACTTAGGCGGTGCCGCACTCAGCCAATTTAAGGAAAAAAGAATTGGGGGCGTGACACTACCCCCCATGCCAAGGATTGGTGGTAGACTTACTATGAGGAAAAGGCCACAAAGAAATCCACAATGTTAGAATCTCACCCACTTGAGGTTCTTTTAGGGATGTTATGAAGGAACATTATTGTCATGTTAGAAGTTATGAAGACAAATACATGAGATGGATGACACTACGAGAGGGACCAAACAATGTGAGAGTTCACAAATATATTCCATACCTTGCGCACCAAGTTGGGTATCAAAGACTCCGAGCGACATCTGGTGCTCAAGTACCATGGCGGTTTACACGGATACATCCATACATAAATGGAGATTTTGGATTTCTCCTCACCTAGTGCAACATATTGATATGTTGTCAAAATTGAGCAAAAATTTAAACAAATGAAGCGATACTTTGGATCTGCAAATCCCTCACAACCAAAATAGGGTAAGGGAATCCTCAAATAATAGAAAAAAGGATGAAGCTAGGGTGGACCACCCCAGGACAACCCATCTAAGTGCAAACAAAGAATTGTAATGGGAAGATGAAGAAAGATGTAGAAAAGTGGTGTGAGTTCCACTAGGGCCCCTCTAATAACAATGATGAATGTTGCATAAGGCAGTCATCTATGGTAGAGCTGAAATCCTCTTAGTTAAATATAGGTTTTGACTCTGAATCAAACCTAGACAAGGGGAAGCAAATCATTGATGCAGAATCCAATGTCGTTGTTGCCACAATTAAGGACCAACAAAGTGAGCTCGAAGATCTAGAGGAAGGTGAGTGCCTCTTTCACTCACAAATGTGGGTGAATGGTGATCCATTGCATTTCATTTTCAATATCAAAAATCAAAATAACCTCATCTCAATAGAGGGTGTCAAGTGGTTGGACTTGTCAACAACACCACACACAAAACCATACACTATCGAGTGGATGTTTCAAGGGTGAGATCTCCATGTCAACCAATTGTATTATTTGTCCAATGGCATGAAGCCCTTCAAGGATGAGATATTCTATGACATTTCTCCCCTTGATTTTTTTAATGTTCTTTTGGGCTAACCATACTTGTGGAAGCATCATGTTGTATATGAGTCTACACCTCCTAGTGTTATTATTACTTTGGGTAGACAACTATACAAGATACCAGAGTTAGATTCACCTATTTCCATTTCTTTAATCTATGCTAATCAATGTAGTAAGTTAATCTCCGAGACTGAAAAATTTGTCTTCTTCCTAATTTTCTCTCGAAGTAATGGGAAGATTGTAGCCACATTCATGGCCTCCACACAAGGCCCCTCCACACAATAGAAGCGAGTGGACAAGGTTGTTGAATAATACAAAGAAATTTTCTCCTCATCCATTAGCTTACCTTTGCACTGTCAAGTCAAGATTTCAATCAATTTGACCCCTGGAACACATCTACCCAATGATCCAATCTATTCTTGATTTCTTATGGAAAATGAGGAAATTAAGCACCAAGTACAAGAGTTGCTCCAAAAAGGGCACATCCAATTGAGTTCCTCACCATGTGGAAGCCCAATTGTACTGGTACTAAAGAAAGACAAGACATGGAAACTTTGCATTGATTACTGAGCCCTGAACAAAATCACATTGAGGAAGTGGTACTTGATTCCTCGGATTGATGACCTCCTTGACTAGCTTTTAGTAAGATTGATTTGAAGTACAATTGCAATATTCATGCCACGAATTTTAGATATTTGTGTAATGATTTTTTTTTTTTTTAACCTTAGCAGAAAAATCACTCAAAATTAAATGAGTTTTGGATATTTGCGCAATTATTATTATTATTATTATTAACTTTCGCAAAAAAACCACTCAAAATGAAAATCCTTAAAAATAGATCACACTCAAGTAAATAGCATCTTTACCATCATTATTGCCCACCATAATTTAAGCAAGTTATTGCATAAAAACTGGATGACAATAAATTGCAAATAAATATGCTTACTAGTGGTTACTTCCCATCATTATTTATGTGTTCCTCAACACTTTAATAAATAGGAGTAAAAATGTAAATGTGCACATTTACTAGTGGATACTACCCACTAAAATTTATGCAAGTCCTTGTTCCTTAGTATACAATTAATTTATAGTATTGACCACTATTATTTAGACTTCCCATAATTATTTGTGTTCCTCGTTACACTTTAATAAGTAGGAGTAAAAAGTAAATGTGCACATTTACTAGTGGTTACTACCCACTAAAATTTATGCAAGTCCTTGCTACTTAGTATACAATTAATTTATCAATATTGACCACTATTATTTTAGCATTTTACTAATACAAGACAATACAATTTGTCATAAAATTTTGCAGCGCACATCCATTTCAGAGTTCCAATATCCATTTCCCCAAACTTTGTCAAAACCTTATCAATTATAGCTCAAATTTAACAACTTGTCAAATGTTTTTTAGTTAATTTGGACACAACGATGTTATATACAATTTTTTTGACATAATTTCTAACTTGAATGGCAAGGACTAAACTTCCCCATAACACTTGTTATACTAATTATTTAATAATATCAATCAATCTTACAACCTTTACCACACTCCTATTGCATATAATATTAACATCACACAAACATAGATACATAGAAAAATTGTAAATACATAATAGAATTATATCTATATTTTTTTCAGATGAAAAAAACATTGGTTTATATAAGCAATAAAACATGTCATCTATATGCCAGCGTATAGAATGGATTCATACCATTTGGATCTACAAACACTGTATACCCCAACAGAGTTAAAAAAACATCCAAAATATTATTTTATCACAGAAAATATGCAAGTTTTGCTAACACTAAGAAAGCCAAAAAAGCTAGATACTAAAACAATTTAATGTGACCTTCTTCTCTGATTTGATTATCTTCTATATATATGTAAAACATGCTACCCGAAGCATTTGATAGTCCCTTCTTTGATAGAGTACCCACAAGAGTATTGGCTTCCCTAAAAATGTGTTGGAAGGTGATCTGATGAAAAGAGAGCAATCCAACCGCTTAGATAAGGAGGCATGAACGAGGTGTTGGCTATAATCCCATCAATAATTGATTTTGAATCTCCACATATATGTATGTTATCAATGGCCAGTCTTTTGGAGAACCAAAGTAGCCCCAAAAAACCATACCTTTGCCTGCATATTCCTGCCAGCGCCTACATACCATGAGATTTTATAATGTAATCTGTGATTTATTCTTAACCATGTTCCACAACTGCAACATCCTTGTTATGCTGCTCCATCAAAATATCCTTGTTATGCTGCTCCATCAAACTAACCTGGAAAAAAAATAGATTGAAAAATCCTTAACTCTGAGTGACACCTCCAAGTGTGTCCAACCATATACCAACCTCGTAAATAATTATGAAAATGTCAAATCTCATAATTCTAAAAAATGAAACCATTCTTTGGCTTCTATATTATATCTATATACAAATTAGTCTTCGGTGGTTCTGAATCTGATGTATTAACCATTCATATTAATATATAAATTGGTTTTTATAGCTTACAATCTAACAGATAAACTTAGACTTGGCGATGGAACAAGCGGGAGCCGCTTTGAGGTTATACGCTTCACATGGTGCAAATTCTTTTAGAGTGAGTATCAACCATAAAATTGCAAATACATAGTAAAATTACGTCATTATACAAATTAGTTTACTAAAACTGTGTGACTCAAAAAGTTCATACACAACTAATATCTCTTTGGATGAGATAATATTTTCACTTTTGACAATAAATAAATACAAAGAAAAAACCAATGGGAAATATCTTTTCTAATTAATCTACATCTAATATAAACTTATCACATCATTAGACATGGTAAGGTAAAAGTTGAAAGGGGAGCTCTATATATAGTAAAAGAGTGTGATGATCAAAATGTAATTGTTATTGATAATCTCCACAATGATCATTGAACTCAAGTTTATTGTTTGTTTGAAGGTTTGTTACCATAGTTGCTTGCTTGAAATTTGGTAACCAAATTTGACTTAATTAATGATAAATTTGGATTTTTTCGATAAGTATAAATTAGCATATTCATTTACAATTTTTTTCATAATATATCATGATGTTAAGATATTCCTTAACGTACTTTACTTTTTCATGTGTTATTTTTTTTCCATAATGTAAGCGTTTAACAAACCCCTTTACCAAACAACAAGATGTACCATCGAAATGAATTTCCTTTGCACATAGATTTTTCATTGTATGTTTTAACATCAATAATATATTAGATCTAATGCACTTGTGACCACATCTTCCTAAGATTATTTATCATGTTTCTAACATTAATAATATATTATACCCGATGAACTTGTGGCCCCATTTTCATAAGATTCTTCACCATGTGGACATACCCACGTACCAAACTGCACAAATTATCATTAATTTCATGATGCCATGATTTGACACCATCAAATAAAACATAAGTGGTGTATACGTTACCAAATTTTCAACATTGTTTGAATGGAAAAGATTAATGTTTGAAATTTAGGGAGATAATTTAGGTGTAAAATATTGAAATGTTTAATATTTTGAGTGTACATTTTATTTATTAGGAATAAATATATTTGAAAAATTAATAAAAAATATTAAATGTTTGAATTCTTATAGATAATTTATGGTGTTAAATATGAAACCTTTCAATATTTTGACGTACACATCTATTAGAATAAATATTTTGAAAGTAATAATAAAATACGTGATGAGATTAAAATCTTAAAGCTTACAAAAATTTTAAATAACTGTTGGTAAAAAAGATAAGAAATATTTACTAAATTCCTATTAAGTAATAATTTTATTAATTTTATCAACAAGAAAAATAAAAGTTAATTTTAGTGATAAGAAAATAAACAAAATAAAGTAAAATAAGAGGAGTAAAGGAAAAAACAACCTAAATTCAAATATTTAGAGAAGGTATCGGTCATGCTAGAACATTTGGGGGAGGAAGGGGTTACGAGTAAGAGGGATACCAAAAGGGATGAGAATAGAAGCAATAAAGAGTTGTAATTATCTCTTTTAATAAATGCTAGGATCTTGGATTCTAGTGTTCCAATATTCAATAAGTTTGTAGTCATCACTACGGTTAAAATTATTATGATCTTTTCAATTTCAATCACTTCTTAAATGATATAATAAGATTGATAGGGTGTACATGTAAGGATTTTAATTTTGTCAAAGAAAATAAGGTGTTCAAAATTGTTGGAGTGTTCAATAATACATGAGTTGGAGATGTGGTTACAAAATGCGTCAACTATATGTTCCTCAAGATGGGCTTTGAAAGATCTACTAGTTTAGCCAATGTATGATTTTCCATAGAAGTATGGAGTTTGGTAAAAAAATAATTGAACACAGGGTTTTGAAGAGCTATATTATAGCCATGCTGAGCACATGGAAGGTTGCCATCCCATGTATGTGGATGTTTGACCTAGACGTTTAGAGGCACTCTTGTAGGTGAGGTGAATATGTCTCTAGACCCTTCTACATGCTTGTCCACTTGCTTTTGTTTCGTAGAGATAGCTTGTGTTGAAGTTGTGGTGGTTACAGTGACTTCTTATCCACCCTCTAACTTAATTATAGAGATGACAAACTTGGAAGTATGAGAGACTACATTTTAGCATTACTTTTTCCAAGATTAATGAATTTATTGTAGTTGAAACTACCTCTAGTATCTCTTAGAGCTTATTTCCTAGAGTAAAAATGACACGACTGGGTTGACACTCATAAAAAATATAATCTTTCCACATGTAAAGTTGTTCTAGAAGATCATCTCAAACTTTGAGTTGGGAAACATCATAGTACGTCATCTTTGAAGGGCTTGATGTCATAAGACAAGTCACATTGCTAGCTAACATAAACGTCTCATCCATAGCTCAACCAACCAATGTTGTATGGTTGGGGGTGTGGCATTGTGTTGGGTCCCTATAATACTAGTGATTACCCCATTACTATTGTAGTTGTACCCCTATTGTCCCCATATTGTTATTACCATGCCCCATAGAATCCCTCTATTGTTATTTTTGTGGCTTTATATTATTATTGTTAGGT
>APFE030021864.1:0-10668 GCA_000404065.3 Pinus taeda
AGAAAGGTTGAAACACCTTCGCCTTGGAGATCATGATGCCATGAGGGCAGGTCCCAAAGTTGAGTTGCTCATGAGGAATTTACCGGGGGGTGCGCATCAAGACAAATTTCTTGATTTCCGACACCATTAGTCTCACTATAGCAGGCAACATAAGAGATGATAGTGGTCTATGACGTTGCACCTATACTTTCCCCTTATAGTCACCGGCAACAAGGGAAAACAAGTAACGACAAATCAAGTGGAGTATCGTCTTCTGGTGAACGGTACATGTGTGTTGCAGTATTATTTTGTATGTTTTCTTTATGGGCTTAGTTAAATTTATGTTAAATTTTATGATATGTTTAGTGAAATGAAATTTAGGAATGTATTAGACAATTGCTGAATAAATTCGAATTCCCAATGTTTTTCTATTCTAGTTGTATTTTATAATGATTTATTCTTAAAATATATATACATATAGTATAGAACTCATCTTTACACTTGGTATAGAACTAGCCCTTACACTTGGTATCAGAGTTATGTTGAACCTTTGAGACCTATGGGCCCATGCATGCATGACAAGTTTTATTAAATAATATGATGAAATTATCTAGCTAATTTATCTCACGGAATATCCATCATAGGTGTACTTGAAAAATTGTATAATTGTCGAACCATACCTAGAACACTGAGTTTTGGCATAACTTGGTAATGGTAAAAAAAAAAAAAAACAAAAAACAAAAGCAATGAGTTAACTTTCTTTCTCAAAACAAAACTTTGACTACTTCATTCTCAAAACACAACTTGGGATACCGAGAGATGAACTCTAGATCTTGTGCTGTTAAAGAATACAAATGCTTCATTAATCAACCCTAGAACAAATATGGAAGTTTAGAATTGAACCACCGCTGACACCTCATCGCACCTACCTGACAAAAGCAAAGACAACGTATGGATAGAATTACTGTGAAGCTTGGACATTTTGACCAAACAGAGTTTTGATAGGTTTAAACCAATTGAAATCACATTCCAGGAAAGAGACGGTTGGGCTTGTGGAAGCGAATTTACTGAGTTAAATCAAAGAGAACTGTATTCCCGTATAGGTGGACCATTCTGCTTAAGAGATCATCAATTTGCTGAAACGGTAACCTGTCATTGATGGGGCTGAACCGCCGGTACGGCGAAGCTTAACTTTTTCCGTTACTGAGCCTCTTCTGGCTTGCATACCATCATAACAATCTCATGTCGAGCCGAGATTCCTCCATTTTGAATCCAATGCTTGCAAAATGAGCATTGGAGCGACAATCGAGTGGAATTTAGGTTGTGGATTGTGTTGCGGATGAGAAATGCTTCTTCTCCTCATCCTGCGCTTTCTAACAGTACCAGATGATCCTCGATTTGCCCTCTTTTGACCCATCTTTGCATGCATGTGCTAAATGCTGTTAAGGTAGCCTTTTGAGCCATTTCATCCATCAAATTGGGTTTTGCTTATAAAATGAGATTAAATTTTGTCACTTCGTGTAATTTTCTCGCATATTTAGCTATTTGGATGGCATGGAGCCGAATTTAAGGACTCCGCACCCCCGATCGTTGTTCAGCATTGTTTGATTTTGGTTTAAATGCCTTGGATGTTGAAATAGAGTCCTGCAGTCCATGATTTGACATTCTGATCCATTTTAGCTTTATTCACGTTTTTAAGAAGAATGCAATGTTTTATGACCCCAGATCGGAGATGATTTTCCAATATCCCTTGCTCTTTGTATTTCAATTTAACAGCCTCTGAGGTATGTGCAGGTGTGGTTGTAATCACTTCTTTGTTCAACCATATTAAAGCTTCATCTTGGATATGTATTTTTTTATTTTTCAATTTTTTTACCTTCAGTTTAGCTCAAATCGATGGTTTTTTTTACATTTTGTGCGGGTTGTTAAAAAAAAAAAAAACACTAGTTCTTCTGCCACATTTGAGCTTTGTTCTTGATTAATTCATAGTTTAATTTGACTTATGTGCTCCTTGTGAGTTGTGTGATGGATTGGACATTGTTCTCTTAAAATCTGAGCAACGAGATTAATTTGTTTTCGACCATGTGATGTGTGAGAAACTGGATGCTTGTGTCGATTATTGGCTGAATTTACTAGCGAGGTTGCAAGATTTGAAGAAGATGGAGATGTTGGTAAAGGACTACATGAAAGAGTTTTACTCACCATCCAGAATGAAAAGAGCCTTGAATTTATTGCCTGGTATGGAATGGACTGTGTTCTGCCATTTAAGATGAGTTATTGTTAGATGAGGCTTATCTACTAGCCTCGAGGGTTGAAGAGAAGTTGGCTCGAAATACAACGAGCTGGCAGAAAATGAATGAATGTACCTACGGTGAAATTCCCCTAAGCCGAGGCAATCTGGTTCTGAAAAAAATAAAAAAATAAAAAAATTCCCCCTCCTCTGGTGGTAAGTTCTAATTTTCATTCTCTCGACATATGTTATCAAGCCAATCAATCCAGCTCAATCAATGACTCTCCCTACTACAGTATCGACACTCTCCACTTGCACCCACAGGGGAGAACTCTCCCCACTGCAGTATCGACATGCCACAAGGAAGACAATCCAATGGGCCCTCCTGCATGAATGCCAAACTTGAATCTCCATGGGTGTTGGTTTTTGTTGGAAAAACATGAAGTTTCAACACGTTTGGGTTTCACAGAAAACAAATGTCTTGATAATATGCTTCACCGAGCTAAACCCTTAAGACCCGTTCCCTGAAGACAATAAAAAATCAATAAATACAACAAATGGTATTGTCTTACATATCCATATGAGGTATAAATTTAACTAGAGTAATTTTAAATTACCAAGATACCGCCGATGCATTAAAATTTATGGATGTAACATTTGATCCTCGTATTTGATTTTAAATCCAATCGAACTCTTTGTCCTGAATTAAATCAGCAGAACTATAAAATTCTATAATAGGAGTGGTAATAGCACTCTACCTCTTCTTGTCTTTCTTTGGTGGAAACTTTGTGATCAAATTTGTCAACATAATTTTAGCAGTTACTGCTCTCAATGGCTGGCTTTATAAGAATGTCAGCGTAAGGATTCCTGGCTCTTCTGGTGGAATTTTTATAGCAGCCATTTGGGACTTAGGAATTGCGGCGTGGCATTGAGGTTAATGATAAAGTTTAGTGCAAAATTTAGAAAACATCATTGGCTTTGCCAAATTCAAGAAAGTTGCAACAAATTCGACATTTTTCACCTCATATATTTTATTCACATGTTTGGCACACAAATACGGTGGAAATAGTATTCTAACATAGCAACTGAGTCATTCATCTATTGGCTTGTAGTTAGTTTATTTAGAAAAACTATGATATTTTCTACGTTTAATGTCCTCTAGGTCACATAGACACATTTTGGCACATGATTCCAAATTTTGATGTTTGGGTGACCAAAGTCCCAAACATATATTTACAGTTTTGTCTTATCATTCAATTTGTTTTCCAGATTTATTTTTGTAATATACATATTATATGTTGTAAATTATGATAAATTCAAACTTCGTGGACAAATTTTTATTATTTGGCCTTTTTTCATTTTAAATAGATCTACATGAGGAAAAAATGAAGCACATACCCATATTAAATAAAATATCACTCATAATTTATAATGAAAGAGATAAGAAGTTCTACGAATTTAGAGAGCAATTCTTCTCCATAGACATGGAAGGAAAGCGTGTCCTGTACTTGTACAAGACTAGCATCTTAACCTATTACTCCAGCAGCCAATCTGGTCGCTCATGTTAAACATAATCAAATTTTATAGAATATTTTACAATTAAGAAAACTTGAAAACATATGGAACACACTTTCTTTTAATATCCAGAGGAACGTGAGAATCCAAGGGCATTAGAATAGTGAATCCAAGGACTTGAAATGGCCTTAATTATAGTGCATGTTAATGGTAACTTATTTAATAATTTAAATTAATTTAGTTAATGGTTTCTGAAATGCTTTACTGTAATTTGTAATTTAAATTCTGAAATGTTTTATAACTTAAATTCCAAGGACTTGAAATGACCTTAATTATAGTGCATGTTAATTGTAACTTATTTAATAATTTAAATAATTGATTTAGTTAATGGTTTCTGAAATGCTTTACTGTAATTTGTAATTTAAATTCTGAAATGTTTTATAAGTTAAATTCTGAAATGTTTTATGGTAATTTGGAATTTACAAAGTATTTGTATGTTTTTTTGGTTTATAATTTCAGGCATGCCTTAGAAAAATAAGTATTGTATAATTGCTATATTTTACTTTTTACATTTTTTTATTATTACTTGAAAATACAGTGAAAGTTTAATATTTTTAAATTGTATTAAAACATAATTAAATGGTATTAATTTTTCGGGCTCTTTTGACATATTTTTGTTGATTTTTGTTTGAGTTTAAAGTAGATCATATATACATATTTTAACTTTCTTGTGACTAGTGGTTAAAGTTGTTGCAAAATAATGTTGAGCCTAAAGTTTTCAAGGAATCTATTTTTACTAAATTATTCATTATGGTTTGGAGTTGACATATTATAATATGGTAATAATGTCCTTAAGTTATAAAAATATTTTACACTAATGTACAATTTGGTCATATAGTTGGATTCTTTTAAATACAACATCAATAGAATTCTTACCTAAAATTGCTCAACAACTTGCATAAATTTTGGTGGACATTAACCATGGTAAATCCACATATTGACATTCTTAAATTAAATTATGCTTTAAAAAAACAAAAAAAAATAAAAATAATTTGCATATATAATGGTGGGCAATAACTATGGGTAAATATGCTTTTTTACCTTAACATAATAATAACTCAAATAACTCTTGCACTATTCTAGTCATTTATGCTTCCTGGTTGTGCTAGTTTAACATTGTGAGAACCATTACATTATTTTCATTATTTAATTATTTTTCCATATAAATAATGGAATTTAATATTATGTATGATTTCATACTTGTTCTTAGATATCTTATATACCAAAGTATAACATTGTGTCATATCATACATTTTTAGCTATATAAGCACTTATATATTATACCATTAATGTAAGCCTAGATTAATTATTGCTTCGAATTGGTATCCCTATCATACATGCATGTAATATAATAATTACCCTATTCTAGTGGTATGTTATATAACACAATATTTACCTAATCTTAGTATTAATATTAGGGTTTTTTTTATTAAAATCGTAAAACATTAGAAACTTACTCTCTCTCTCTCTCTTTACTATTAACTCAGTTTATGTTATGATAATGCTACCAACCACCCTACCATTTACATGACATAATGTAGTCTAAGCCTACTATGTTGAGTATATTGAATGTATTCTTTTGATTAAATCTTATAGGAATATTTGAAATTAATAGGTGAATTATATAATCAAGAACCTATAAATACATAAATTGTTCCTTTGGAAGTATATTACGGAGCTCCAAAGAAAGAACAAAAAATTCATTTGGACTGAAAAATGTGAAGAGGTTTTTCAAAGGTTAAAGGTATTATTAATGACAACACCAACTTTGAAGGTGCCGGATATGGAATAAGAAAATTTTGGTTTGTACTGATGCCTCCGAGGAAGGGATAGGTTGTTTGTTGATGCAAGAAGGAAGAGTAATAGCTTAGGCATCAAGGAAACTTAGAAACCATGAAGAAAACTATGACCCATGATCTAGAAATGGCAGCAATTGTTTATGCATTAAATATTTGGAGACACTACCTTCTAGGAAGGAAGTTTGATCTTAGGACTGACCAATGATTAGGCTTTCTCAAAAGAACCATCCCTCCATTGAATTGACAACACGTGGTTGTATCCGCGAAAACTGAACCTACATCTCACGTTGTAGTTGAAGTAGATTTTAATGTTTAGTGGATAACAAAAATTAAATAAATAGGACATAAGATTAACCAGGTCTCTGTAATTTGAAAAACCGGTGTCTGTCTTGTTGGAGAACTCGGCGAACTGGCCATAAGAATGAGAAAATGGTTTCTATGGCCATCACTACTGCCCAAATTATACCCCATTTATTTTCCAAGGAATGAGTTATTTATAACTGTACAATGTGTACAATGATTTGTGATTTGTATAAAGCATTTTTCTCATGGTTTTCTGAAACAGTTTTAGTAGTGATTTTTTTTTTTTTTTTTTAAGTTCACAACTAAAGGATTGTGTACTTTGATAACATGAGGTGTATACGAAAATGTGGAGAATGATTTTGGGCAAATAAATTTGGTCAAATATTCAGACATCGGATTTATAAGAGTGAATCATCTAAGGAGGGATTCTCTCAGCACAATTTTGTACAACTTTAAATTATGATTGTTATGTTTTGTTGCTTAGTTCATATTCAGGCCTCAATATGCTTTAGAATTATTTTATTACTGGGAAAAGATATCTGATTGCAAATTCCCCTTACTTTTATTGAAGTATTTAGATATAATTTGGCCAAATATTCAGTAGATGGTGATCAATAAATCTTACTCCAGTAAATAAACTAAATTAAGCAATTATTTCACGCAGTTGATGACTGGACTGCTGCAAGAGTACCTTATATCATTAGTAAGAATTGAACTTGAGACCTGTGTCCCATAAGTTCTCCACTTTGGAAAATTTAGGTGAAAGCATAAAACTGGTGAAGTATACAACCACACAAGAGTTTATTTTAAGGGTCTCGTACATTGCTCGAGTGAGTTTTGATACTCAAGCAATACCACTATATATTATCAATATCGTATATTAGCTTGAAAAGAGACTTTTCTTTTCAATCTTGAAATAGGATTAGAAGTTCATTTGCAACTATAAAAAGAAAAAAAATATAAAAAAGAAAATCTCATACTCATTGAAATAATTTGTATGCTCTTCTCTTCTATGACAATATTATTGCAACATTTATGACAGTGAACTTTAACATATGCAATGATGAGCATACAAATCACTTTTTGTTACATATTGTCCCCGACATTGTCACTTATAGGGTCATATAGACGTAGTTTGAAATGAACTACTATATTTGGAAGCTACAGGAGTACAGTGTGTGAATGACTTTACTTGGTTGAATGCATCATATATTAATTGTACCATGAGATGAATATTGATTGTGATTGTCCTGCTTCTTGTTTTGTTGTTTCTTAATACATAAATAATTGTGGGTTGCAATGATCACCAGATATAGTCCTTTAGTTTATAATGAAATCCATGGTATAGATACCTTGAGAAATTCTAACCTGCCCACTAGAAAGTAAATCAATTTGGATATTCACTTACTAAAGAGTCATTATTTCTTGGAATAGCCCATATTCAGATTCGAATTCAAACTAAAATGGTAGACAACTATGACGTTGACCAATGTGAGCTTAGATTGGAGGGATTGCGTACCTACTATAAATTTCCTTGAGAAATGGCAAACAAGAATGAAGAAAATGGGAGCAAACTTTTGATGAAAAAAAAAGGACTTGCATCATGAACAGAGTATGAAGGATGATCATAACAAGAACAATTGTTGGACATTACATCTCAAGCTCATGTTCGAAGGAACTATACTATAAAGACATTCTTGAATATTCAAGAGGTTAAAGGAATGAAAGTGAGAAGCATTAGATTTTATGACGATGTTTCATGAGAAAATTACTTAATCCAAAAGATGAAAATGATTTTGTTGATTGATTTTAATTCATTAGCGAAATTTTTCTTAATTTAAAAATCAGAGATACCTGTTACAAGAAGGTTAACAAGAGTTTCAGGAAGGGTTCCTAGGATATGTGTCGTCGTTTTTCCTTTATGTTCTAAGGACTTTGGGACAAAGTCCATTGTTAAGAGGGAGTGTATGTAGTGCCCACTCTAGTTTCCTAACCCTAATATGACATTATCTTAGATACTTTATTCTTTGAGGACCTTAGGTTGAGGATCTGGACACATGACTCTATTATTAGTGATTGTGATATTAGTGGTTGTGATGTCTATGTATGTTCTTCATTGACATTATGATGATGATAGTATTAATGGTTAGGTATGTTCTCTATTGGTATTATGATGATTGTAACATTAATGGTTATACACATTCTCTGTTGATATTATGATGATTGTGGCATAAATGGTCATGTTTGTTCTCTATTGATATCATGATGATGATAGCTTTGATGGATATGTCCCTTATGTTACCTACTTGCATCAGTTCTGGTTCAAAATGAACAATGATGTGAATGACTAGGTGATGGAAATGATGTTATTATGACAATGGCTAACACTGAGAAACCTTGTTACTGATGATTATTGGGTATGGCAGGAAACCACCAGAGGCACTCACATATGACGAGTTGACGACACCTGGTTTGATGAAAATTTATATTATTTTATCTTTGTAATTCTAAGTCAATTTTGAAACCTGCTAAACATGTTTATCTATATTCTAATAATATATTAGTGGTTGTAGGCACAAATTAGTTGCTTGGCCAAATGAATCACATATGGGTGATGGGGTTGTACAAGTGGATGGAACTACATGGGAGGGGTGGGACAATGTCCCTGATCTCACCCACTAGCACTCCCACCATGACTTGGGCAGGAAAGGTTGAAACACCTTCGCCTTGGAGATCATGATGCCATGATGACAGGTACCAAAGTTGGGTTGCTCATGAGGAATTTATCGGAGGGTGCACATCAAGGCAGATTCCTTGATCCTCGACATCATTAGTCTCACTATAGCAGGAAACATACGAGATGATAGTGGTATATGACGTTGCACCTATACTTTCCCCTTGTAGTCTCTGAATGCTTGAAGGGCAAGTGGTGTGGCACCTTGGAACTTCGAGGGAAGTTCTTGAAGGGCACGCAAAAAATTGGTACCCTTGGCATCACAAATAAATTGTTAGGTGTGGCACCCTTGGAACTTCAAGGGAAGTTCTTAAAGGGCATGACCAAACTTGGCACCCTTGGCATCAAAAATAAATTGTTAGGCGTGGCACCCTTGGAACTTCAAGGGAATTTCTTGAAGGGCACAACCAAACTTGGCACCCTTGGCATCGCAAATAAATTGTTAAGCATGGCACCCTTGGCACCCTTGGAATCATTAAAAATAAATAAATTAATAAATATAATCAAGAGATGAAAACTAGGTAAATTTAAATCAAGGGTAAATGATGTTAGAAGCCGAGGTAATTAAAACAAAAATAAAACTTAGGTTAAGAGGATCATAAGAAGAAATAAAATAGGTTACCTTAAAAACTCTACCCTTCCCATGTTGGAAAATAGTAGGTAGATTATGTAGTTTAATTAGGTAAAAGGGGAAAGAGGAACATAATTATAAGGATAAAGATTAATCCCAAAATGGTTAAACCTAATTAAGAGAAGAGGAAGATAAATTAAAATAAGATTAATAAATTAAATTTTAGAGAAATATAGAGAACCTCCATGTGGCAACCACCAACATAAGAATATCCATCTAAGAGATAACTTGAGTTAAATTAGGGAGTAGATAGGGGATCAAATCTTGACACATTAATTGACTTTAGTAATAAACACAAATTAAAGAGTAAAAATGGGGATCAAGAGACAACTAGGAGAAGAAATAGGAATATTGTTGAGGAAAATATTGGTTTTAAATTAAAATTAAGTAAATAATTTTGGAGACCCTTCATGAGAGAGTGACACATGGGTGGGTAAATAATCAAATATAGAATTATAAAAAACATAATTAATTATGCGACATGCCAAGTGTCACTTATGAGGAATCCTATAAAAGAAGGGGCAAGCCATGGGAGAAGGGACTTTTTTGGGAACCCTATGGTTGGATGGAGGAGACTATGTTAGAATAGTGATTACGAAACTATAGTGAGTTTGGTGAGGTAGAGGATTTTAAAGAGGGGACTCTTGAGCCAAGGAGTGCTCTCTTCTACCAGCTATTGCATTCCTCCATTGTATAACCCCATTGCAGGTTGGGGGTCCACGGGGAAGAAGAGTACCCAAGGAGTAGACTGGGAGGTTAACCGGTGGGTCATCGCATTCGAATCAAGTACGTCGTCATTTACTCTCGAAGGCGACCAACAACAAGGGAAAATAAGTAATGACAAATCAAGTGGAGTCTCGTCTTCTCGTGAATGGTACATGTGTGTTGCAGTATTATTTTGTATGTTTTCTTTATGGGCTTAGTTAAATGTATGTCAAATTTTATCATATCTTCAATGAAATGAAATTTAGGAATGTGTTAGACAGTTGCTGAATAAATTTGAATTCCCAATGTTTTTCCCTTCTATTTGTATTTTATAATGATTTATTCTTAAAAATATATATATACATATAGTATAGAACTGGTCCTTACACTTGGTATAGAACTTGTCCTTACATACAGATCTTACACTTCATGCATATAGAGATGCGTATTGGGTAGGAATCATTGATGACAGAAAAAACACTAGTGGTGGTGCATTCTATATGGGTTCCAGATTAGTGTCTTGGTTCAACAAGAAACAAAGTTCAATTGCATTATCTACAGTTGAAGCAGAATATGTGGCTGCTGCATCTTGTTGCACGCAACTCTTTTGGATGATGCAAACATTGCAAGACATTCATATCACATGTACTCCACTCATCTCCATTCTATGTGATAATACAAGTTCCATCAGTATTTCAAAGAATCCAGTCAT
>APFE030021868.1:7789-19209 GCA_000404065.3 Pinus taeda
GATATTCATAAATTATGGCTTTATATATTAGTTAATAATCAGACTATTAATACTTCATGTGGCTTAATACATTAATAAATGATCAATTATGACTTACTATAACTGTTAGTGTTTAATAAGATTGAAAATGATGAATTATAATTAATTAAAGTTAACCATTAATTATTGTGTTATCCAAATATATCAAATTATTAAATAATATATCAAATTATTACATTTAAGAATATTATTACATAATAATTATTATATGAAATTATTAAGAATATATTAACCTTATTATTAATAGCATTAATATTAATATTTCTATCGTCAATATTATATTTATTTATTATTATTAGTGTCTAACATGTAACTATTATGAACATTATTTATGAATATTAATGATAATAAATAAATGTTATTAATTAACTTTTATTAATGTTAATATTATATCTTAATTGTTATTAATATTAGAAGTATTTCTAATAATGTATACTTTTTATATATTAATATATGTGTAATATTTGTATTTATAAATAATAATATATCAATGATAAACCTAATTTTATAGAGTATATTTACTAAACATATTTTATTAAGTTTATTTTACTAATAATAGATTTATTGAGTGTGATTTCGTATATTAGTTAATATTATATGGTGGAATTATGTTTTAATATGTTAATTTTTATTTAAAAATATAGAATCTTAATACTTATTATTTTAATTAATTACATTTTTTAATATTTGTAATAAAATTTATCAATGTATTATTATTGGGTTATTCAAAGAAACCAAACCTTTTTTATAAAAAAATCTTCAATCACTCATAGCAAAGAGTTGTTTACATCCATCTTTGTAAGATAAGTATGTACCTTGGTTAGTTTTAATTAAATCTTAATTTAAAACTCAAAACGTAAATTTGAAATTAATTTCACTATTTTTAATTAAACCTTAATTTAAAACTCAAAACCTTAATTTGAAACTCCATCGTGCACTATGTTAGTTATTATTTAACAAGTGGATTGCATTGCAATTTTATTAGATTACAATTTTTCAAGAAGAGTTGTAGCATATGTTGGCTAAATTCTCGTAGGAAACTTTACCTCAATCAAAAACTCAAAACCTAGATTTGAAACTCATTCCTGCACTGTTTGAGCTATTCTTTAACAATTGTACTACATTGCCATTCTATTGCATTACAATTTTGCAGAAAGAGTTGTAGTCTACATTAGGTAAATTCTCACAACAAACTTCAACTAGAACCATTTGGAAGAACATAAGACCATTGTTACATGTGGTCATAAGCATATTAAACTTTCTTTTATTAAGACTATTTTAAATTTATTTTATTAATAATAAAAATAATAGTTTTATAAACCTTATCTAAAGTTTAGTCAGTTTTAATATTTGTATTTGTAATTAAAAAATACATTAATATTAGTACTAGTATAAAATATATATTTTAATATTAAACTAAATTTTTATAAAATCTATATAAATTTTAAAAAATATAACATTCACTTATGTTTACATATTCAATAAAAAAAAGATGAAGAGAATTTAATTGGGAATGTTGTGTGATAATTAAATTAAAACATAATATCTTTAATTATTCACAAGTTCCAGCCATATAATATAATAACAAATGTTCATCATTTTGCATAAACTATAAGAAATTTTGAAATATTGATGAATAATAAAAAATTTGATCTCATTTATATGGTTTATTTTTTTGTAAAAAAATGATTCACAATATATATCAATCAAATTTTCTTTAAATATTAAAATCCAATCTAATTAACTTAACTTATCTAAACTTTAAATTTTATTAAATTTTATATTTAACCAAATTTTTATGTTATTCTCAGGAGCTGATGAAGATTGTGGAAGAGAATGGGAAATCATGTAAAAAATTAATGAAACACAAAGAGAGAATAGTAGCTCCTATTTAAAATGCACATGGATCTAGTCATCCACATGTCGATGTCACACCCTCATAATTTAGAAAATGGGCAAGATATTAATTACTTCAATGCAAATCCTTACATTATCTTTATTGACTGTGTTGGGAATATGGACATCCATCACTAGTCACCCAATACAATCTATGTGATAAGAAAAAAATATTGTGTCACAATTAAGCATAAACTATTTAATGCAGTTTCATAAGCACGGTAAATTTTTAATTATCATTTGGTAAAAATCTATTCTAAACAAAGTTTAAACACCTTAGATATACAAGAAAGTTAATAGTTACATTTCCATTCGCTGATGTAGTGGGGATGATGAAAATATGTTGGTATCTTTCAATTTAAACTATAATCTCAAAATGATCAATTAAAAAAATGATTAACATAGCCATTTCCAATAATAGGATGCCTATTGGTATAAAAATTAAAACTAAGGGGATAATAATACTTTATGGTAAGTTGTATTTTTTTATATATTTGTAAAATATATTTTATTTATTTTATTTATTTTCTTCATATTTCACAAATTGAAATTAAAATTAATTTTAAGATAACATAAAAAACAAAATACAGAAATGTTTAATCAATAAATAAATTTATAATCCTTATATCTACATTAAAAATAAATCAATATATATTAAAACAAATAAAATTTTATTAATTATATTTATATCAAAAATAAATAATAAAACAAAAAAACCATAAAAAAAATATAAAACCAAAAAACAGCTTAACAAAAACAACAACCTCCAATAAAACAAAATGCCAGAAATCAGGTCATTGAACTAAAGCAAAAAAGCTCAGAAAAAACAACGAGAAATATTCTACGCACAAAACTGAGAAAGCAAAAAAAACAAAAACATCAAAAAGAAAAAGAAAAAATGGAACGAATGACCGTGATTATAATAAAGTTAAAAAAACTCAGAAAAAAGGCAGAAGCGAAATGATTTAAGCACAAAAAAAGCGCAAAAGCTAATTAGGCTTCCGTTATAACAAATTTAAAAGCCTAAAGGATTCTCAAAACATTTGCATATCATACAGGGCCATTACAATAGCTTGTGTAGAGCTTATACAACCAGTACAATTGATTGTATGGGTTCAGCGCATTCTTTAAGGTCTGAGCGCGTAAGCATATGTGTGTTTCGATGTTCATGCCAGCCCTCACGGTTCGTTTGTCCATTCTGTGTGTGTTTGGATGAGGATGAAGCCAGCCAATATTTATGGTTAGCTTTTCGTCCATTTTGTGGAGTTGTGTTTATTTGGTCAAGCGATATAATATTTTTTTAGAGTTGAGAATAAAATTAACAGTAATACTAATGTATTTCGTTAAGAGATAGAATATTTTTGGAGAGTTGAGAGTTACATTAACATTAATTGAAGCCTTGAGAGTTAAATTCGTTGATATCTTTAGATGATCTCGGCCTCCTATATTACAATAGGTACTTGTTGGACAATGGTCCCAATTGCAAATATCATCCCTAAACTTTATTAAATTGTTTTTACAAATGGAATATGTATGTAGAGGATTAAATAGTTTCTATATTATTAGTTTCATTCATTATTTTTTTTTGTTTTTTCCACTAAATTTTATTATTATTATTATTATATTTAATTTTTTTTTTTTTTTTTTTTTTTTCCTTCAGTTTCATTTTATTCATTTCTCTTCAAGGCTAATGGTTGCTGATTTTATCTTTATTATGAAATACTTCCTTGATATATTTATATCCTAGTTTTAATTTGTTTAAATAGATGATTGATAAATTAAAAGTAGAAAGGGAGAAAAATATGGTTTTATTTAATTTTTTTGTATTCATATTAAAGTCTTAAAAAACACAAACCCTTAACACTAAACCATAAGAAACTTATTACATTTTAAAAAGTCTTTTTTAACTTTTATTTAAGTTTTTATTATAATAATTTACTAAAGCCTTATAAACCCTAAACCGTGAGTATTTATAAGTTTACAATAAAAGGTGGATCAACACATGGAACTGATTGTATTGTTCTTACAATAATTTGTAATTTATTATTTCTATTATTGACCATATTAGAATTATAGCTACATTAAACTTTTTGAATTTAAGAAATTATTTAATATGATTCAACATCTACTTTCAATTTCTTCATCTACTTTGCAATTATATTTAGTATATTGTAATATTTATATTTAGTATATTGTAATACTATATTAGAAATGTATTTTATTTATAAAGAAATATTTTTTAATATATTCTAATAATTTAAATTTAAAATAATTTTCCTAACCTAATTTTCCTAAATAATTTTATCATGATGATAACTACCATTAATTCTTACTATGAATAATAACATTAATGATTTACTCTTATAAATACTTACACATTTTAACTTATATTAGTTAACTAACATAGCTACATTAATAAATGTGTTTCATATAATGCTTAACTTATTTGAATGTATCATTACACATATCATAATTATTAGAGGTGATATTATAGTGATACTTTGTTCACCTAATTAATAAACAACATCAGTTTAAATTCTCTAGTAGTAAAAAAATGCAAACATAATTCTCGAAACTAAATGAAACTTTTTATTTTTTATTTTTTTCCATGAGAAAAAACTAAACATTCTTACATTAGTCATAAAATGTCTTACATGATCTTAGTACATGATCTAGTCAATATGATTGTCTGTTGTCCAACAACATACCCCTCGTTTTCTCTTAATTAACTACATTGAATATGTGATCAAATTTGAAAGAGAAAAAATTAATTTTAAACATTTCTACAAGCTTTCACATATTACAATTTAACTGATATGTGCTATACTTTGGATTGCATAACTTATATTTGTTTCAATTTCCAATCAAATTGAATGATACACATTATAAGTGAGATAAACAAATTAATATAGTTCTTGGCCTAATACAATTGCAGCTAGAGAATATGAATACAAATTACTTGTTCCTATGTCTTGTGAATGCTACTCAATATTATATTGAAATAACTATTTTTCACTCAATTTATGCACAACTTCGTAGGTTTACTAGTTTTGTTTCTTGTAAATCCCACTTAAAATTATACTCCTGAAAGGTTTCTACTGAAATTGTTTGCAATTTTGCAGACTTCGTATTATTATATTGAAGTTATATTGAAGCAAGAGGTTTACTCAAATTTTGTGCAATTATATGGGCCGCCTACATAGAATATGAATACACTATGATTTTTTTCTCCCACTAATGAATCACATGTGTAGCCTTTCATGATGTAAGCTAGGTCCGTGGGGTCCTTCATTAGTGAAGGAAAAGTAGTTGTGCATCCATGGAGATGAAAGATATCATGTCACGATGTAAGTTAGGTCACTCAGGTTCCTCATTAGTGAAGTGATAGTAGTTGTGCATCCTTGGAGATGAAAGATATGCCCTTAGACCTCACACATTCCAAGTTCACGCCCCCCAAAATTCTTAAATAAAATACTATATTTAAGAAGTATAAAAAATTCCACCTTAAATTCAAATTGAAATTGAATCACATTCCAAAAACATATGACCATAAAAAGCGTGTGCCATGATTATTTCATAAAATACGTCCTATTTACCATTTACCGAATCAAAGAAATTCAACCACATTCCAAGTTTAAATGAACGTTCCAAATTTGCACCGAATATGAATATAATTTCTTGAAATGAATCTCAATGTTTTACCAAACTTCTTTGGATGAGAATTTCAAGAAAAGCATCTTAGGCGTTGATGCGCTCTCTTGAAAAAAAAAACTCAATATTTTACCGACTGCTTTGCACGATAATTTCAAGAAAAGCATCTAAGGCTTTTTCGTTGTATATGCTGATCCGCTCCTTTAAAGATCAGATCTGTTTTGAAATACACGAGGAATGCCCTCCAAATAAATGAATTTCAAGAAAAGCATCCAAGTCTTTTTCGTTGTATATGCTGATCCGCTCTTTTAAGAATCACAGCTTTTTTGAAATACACAAGGGATGGCATCGAAATAAATGAAGTTGTTAGTGAAGGTAAAGAAATAAATACCGTCCATTATATTGAATGTGTGAACAACAAAAGCAGATTCTTTTAAGAATCACAGCTTTTTTGAAATACACAAGGGATGGCATCGAAATAAATGAAGTTGTTACTGAAGGTAAAGAAATAAATACCGTCCATTATATTGAATGTGTGAACAACAAAAACAAAGGGCCTGCACCAGTATTATGTTATCGACTATCAAAGATTCCGTTTAAATTCAAATTCAATTTGAACGTTGAACATTCCAATTTTGCGCCGAGGTGGATAGATGACCTGATTTCCAATTTTGATCGGACGTGGATAGATGACTTCTTGAAAAGAATCTCAATAGAATTTCAAGAAACGAATCTCAGGCTTGTTTAGACGTTGATATGCTCCTTTAACCGATCACAACCTTTTTAGAAATAGAGAGGGATGGGCTGGGATCCACTCCTTTAACCGATCACAACCTTTTTGAAATACACGAGGGATGGCCTCGGATCCACTCCTTTAACAGATCACAACCTTTTTGAAATACACGAGGGATGGCCTGGGATCCACTCCTTTAACCGATCACAACCTTTTTGAAATACACGAGGGATGGCCTGGTATCCGCTCCTTCAATCGATCATAGCTTTTTTGAAATACACGAGGGATGGCGTAGCATTTGATCGAGAAAATCCTAGATATTTCATGATTTCCATTTGCAATAAAATTCCTTTTAGTATTGTGTAGGATATTTGATTGTATTTGAAGTGGAAGTGCTTACTGTTCTCGATGTATAAGTCTGTGATTCTATAGTTTGTGACACTATGTCTGTTGGTCTATCTTTCTCTTTTGTCAAAATGGATGGTATATCCTGGAATGAATGAATGAAAGCTGACAGAGGGATGCATGGAGTCGATGTCTCTAGTAAATAAACACTCTAATGCGTAGCACAGGCATGTGAAATACACATGTATATCCTTTATTTCTCTTTCTTTTCATTGTCTTTTGCATTGATTATTTCTTTCACTGTCTTTTGCATTTGAATTTTTTTTTTGCATTGATTGCTTCTTTCATATACATGTGGGTCTGTCTTTCTGTTTTGTCAGAATGGTTGTTATTTAAATCTCAGCTCGACAAAGAATATTAGCGAATTAATGAATGAAAGTCATGTCATGAATGAACGAAAATCGACCCACGATGGATGGAGGTATACACCGGAGAGCTGTAACAATGATATTGGTTACAACCATGATTGAAAGGTATGTTTCTTCTATTTACTTTATATTCATAGATATATTCATGACTTATTCTCCAGTTTTGGTTGCATAGATTAGAACATAATTTCAATTTCAAATTTTCATGTCCTTTCTTTCTATTATAATTCCTCCTTCACTACTTGCGTGGCCTAATTTTTTAAAACATTAATGCTCTGTTTTTATTCCTCCCTATCACATTAATCTCTTATCTAGTTGTCCTTTAATCTTAATTGTTGTTCAACAATCTCATTAATTCATCTTAATTTTTTTGTTTTATTTCCATCTTCTAAATTTGTTCTTGGTCCCTAATCCTTTAATCTTAATTGTTATTCAGCAATCCCATTAATTCCTCTTAATTTTTTTTTGTTTTCTTTCCATCTTCTAGATTTGTTCTTGGTCCCTAATGTCATTAATTACTTATTAATAATCTAATATTATTATTGGATTTTTTTCTTTGTCTTGATAAGTAATTCCATTAATCTTATTGCAGTGTTCTTTGTCATAAGACCTCATTAACTCCTTCTCCTAAGGGAAAGCTTCTGGGTGTTTGAGACATTTTTTTGTCAAATTTAGTGTTTGAGTCTTCTTCATGGAAATCTTGTAGTGGGAAATTTAAAAAATATTTCCCTTTGCAATCCTAAACATTTTCGCATATTTCCAATCGAGTCCTCGAGAAATAGAGAAACAGAAGGTGGGGATCAAAGTCTTTCTTAACTACTTTGGTGAGAGATAACAAGTGGAAAACAAAACTAAAAACCGATATAAAATGTTGAAAATCTAACTAAATATAAATAGGATTTTAAAACTATATATATTTATTGCCTCACACATGTAAGTTAAGTTGCATGGATGTAGAAACCATGCAAGTGATTATTAACGGGTTTTAATTTATGAATTTATTAGATAATTATTGCTCTCTTTTATTTTAATTTGGTAGAAAGTCTATCCAACTCACTATTCTATTTAATGATTATTAAAAGAAATTTTATTTTAAAATATGTTTTTGTGTATTATATAATATCATAGAGTGTACTGTGCATTAAATTTCTGTATAAAAAAATTATGCATCTAAAAAGTTTAGTTTAAGCTTAACAAAATATTAATCACTGTTTATATTATATATAATATTATTTTAAGTTTTACAATTTATTATTAAAATATCTATATATAGAAGAATGAAATTTGTTATTTAAATTAGGTTGTTGATTTTAGATTTATTAAATATTAGCAGTCATGTAATTTTAATTTTCTATTTATTAAAAATATTATTTTCTTAAATTTTACAATTAATGAAATATTTGTATTTTTAAAAATTTGATCAATTTAGATGTTTGGGAAAATAGAAGTTGACATGAATTTTCTAGACTCCTCCACATATCTTGACTATCTTCTTCAAGTGGTTATGAAGTATTTACTTCTCACTATCATCATCCACTACTTTTTTAAAAAGATCCAGTGGCTATTCTTCCATAAGATTTTCAATAGCCTAGGTTTTACTTCACATATATTTTTATGGAATATTTCCATTAGGGTAAAGTAAATATTTGACTTACTCAATATTAAATTATATTAATTTTTTTATTTTTTTGTAAGTTGGATGATATAAAATCATTTATTTATGAGTAGAATTGTTTTATTTTTATAAGTCATGTGAACTGTATGGGCTTGTTTATTTAAATGTGAAAAGAGGCTTACAATAACATTTTTTTAACTGAAAACATTTTTGTTTGTTTGTTGATGTGATAGGATGGCTATGTTTTTGTTAGTTAGATAATATGTGTAGATATTTTTTGCAAGTTTAATTTGTATAAAATTATGTATGTATTTCTTTTATTATTTCTTAGATGATATAATGAGTGTGTTTCTTAAATAATATGATAATTATTCATTTCCAATTCATAAGATGTTTATGTTTGCTACATGATGTGGATTATATATGTTAAGTGATAGGATTAAGATACCCATGATTATGTTTTTGTTTATTAAATGACATCCTAAATTAGGGTGTTTGATGATATGATGGTGATAATGAGAGTAAGGAGTAGGAAAGAGAGAGGGGGAGGGAGCAAGAGAGGGAGTGGGGGTGTGGTAGGAAGGGGAAAGAGAGAGAGAGGGAGTGCGGGTGTGGTAGTACTGGGAGGAAGAGAGAGAGAGTGAGACAGAGACAGGAGAAGGGGGAGAGAGAGAGAGAGGAAGGGAGAGGAAGAGGGCGAGATATGGAGATACTGGGAGAGATAGAGAGAGAGGGAGAGGGAGAGAGAGGGAGGGATGCGGGGAGAGAAGGGGTGGTAGGGGGAGTGACGGAAGGGGGAGATAAGGGGTGGGAGATTGGGGGAGAGAGGAGGATAGGGTGAGGGAGAGGGGGAGGTAGAGATAGGTGGGGGGAGAGAGTGGGACGGGAACAAAGAGGCAGAGGGAGAGAGGGGGAGAGAGAGAGAGGGGGAGTGGAGAGAGAGTGGAAGAGGGATAGCAGGAGGGGAAGAGAGTGGGAGAGGGAGAGGTAGACAGAGAGGGAGAGGGGGTGTGGTAAGGCAAGAGAAGAAGGGGATATAGGGAGAGGGAGAGAGGAAGGGAGAGGGAGAGAGGAAGGGAGAGAGAGAGAAAGGGGGAGAGATGGGGAGAGAGAGGGAGAGAGATCGGGAGGGATGAGGAGATACAAGGGGTGGGAGGGAAGATAGGCAAGGAGAGAGAGAGAGGAGGAGAGAAAGATGGGGGAGATAGGAGGACAGGGAGAATAGGAGAGAGAGATGGGGGAGAGAGGAGTATAGGGTTAGGGAGGGGGGAAGGGAGAGAGATAGATATTGAGGAAGGGAAATGGAGAGGGGGACACAGGGAGATAGTGGGAGAGATAGAGAAAGGGAGATGGAGAGGGAGAGAGGGAGGATGGGAGGCAGGGAGAGAAGGGGTGGTAGGGGGAGTGATGGGAGGGGTAGAGAAGGAGTGGTTGATGCAGGCGAGAGGAGGATAGGGTGAGGGAGAGGCAGAGGTAGTGATATGTGAGGGAAGAGATAGGAAAGGGAACAATGAGGGGATGGGGAGAGGGACATAGGAAAGGAGGGAGAGATAAAGGGGGAGGGATGGGGAGAGAGAAAGAGAGAGAGATGGGGAGGGAGGGGGAGACAGAAGGGGTGGTAGGAAATGGAGGTAGGGAGAGATGTTGTGTGTGTAGCATGATTGTTCAGAGGTCTTTGTTTCAGCCATATGTATACCCCAGGAAGTTTGTACACCCCTCTACGCAGGGGGATGTGTGGCGGACTTGTAAAAGTATAATAACTTCTAGTCAGTCTGGCCCGTTCATTAGGCAGATGATCTGACGGTAGAACTTATGTTTAGTTTAGAGTTTTTTGCCCTAGGAGGAAACCCCTCTCTTTGTATGAGGGCATTGTATTTGAGGCTTTGTAATAGATGTGTATTATATGCATGAGCGAGAAACACAGAGGTGAGACTGTGAGAGAAAACAAAGGATATTACAGTGGATTTGGTGTAGGTTGTCTCTCTTCATTTTGTTGGATAATAGAAAGGAAGGAACTATTGCTCGGGGTGGACGTAGCCCAAACTGGCTGAACCATGTATATATGTGTCTCTTTTATTTTATGCATTTTTTGTATTTATGTTTCTACAATATTTTATGTGTTCCATTGCCCCATAATATATAATTTTCTAACAAGAGAGAGAGAGACGAAGAGAGAGAGATGTGGGAGAGAGGAGGATATGGTCAGGGAGAGGGGAAGGGATAAGAGGGGGGGCGAGGGAAGGGAGAGAGAGAGGGAGAGGGGGAGATAGGTAGATAGTGGGACAAATAGGGAGAGAGGGAGAGGGAGAGAGAGAGGGAGGGAGGAAGAGAGAGAAGGGGTGGTAGGAGGAGTGATGGGAGGGGGAGAGAAGGGCTTGGATATTTGGGGAGAGAGGAGGATAGGGTGAGGGAGAGGGGGAGGTAGAGATATGTGGGCGGAGAGAGGGGGAGGGGAACAAAGAGGGGGAGAGTGAGAGGGGGAGAGGGAGAGAAAGTAGGAGAGGGATAGGGGGAGGGCAAGAGAGTGGGAGAGGGAGATGGGAAGGGGCATTGGAGGATGGCAAGAGGGAGAGGGGTAAGGAGAGAGGAAGGGAGGGAGAGACAAAGAGGGAGTGATGAGGAGAGAGAGGGAGAGGGAGAGAGAGAGAAGGAGGGATCCAGAGAGAGAACGGGTGGTAGGGGAAGTGATGGGAGGGGGACAGAAGGGGTGGGA
>APFE030021870.1:0-10885 GCA_000404065.3 Pinus taeda
TTTTTCAAAGAAAATATGGGGTTTAATGTGTTTGGAATGCTTCACAATGGTAGATTTGGGGATTTAATAGTAGTTTGTGTCAATAACATTCTCTTTTATCTTAGTGTTTATGGAATAACATGTTTGGTTAATGCACATGCTTTATATATTTTGGGGCTTTGTATTAAAACCTTATATAAAGATCCCATGAAGGTAAGTCATGGAGTTATGTAGAAACCACAAGAATAAGGTATTGTCGCTGCGACAACGACCCTCCAAAATTTTTCCTTGTTCAATTTTGGAGCTTACATATGTTTCATGAGGTATCGTTTCAAGGTGTCTTGTGTTGTCTAGTTATTTGTTCATGTTTCCTAAGTGATCATGTTTCCTAAGTGAAAACTATCATTTCAACATCACTAAGTTTTGTTCTTCCTCCTAGGTCAAATTTTCCTAAGTGTCATCTCTTTATATTTGGAAGTCCATGTGTTGTCTTTCTACAAATTTGAAAACCTAGATTTTTTTGCCTTAGTGTTAACTTTCTTCACTTGACATGCTTACCACGTGAAAGCAGGAAAGCACAAATTTTTCTCTTAGATAGCTCATACTTTTTAAATCTAGTGACAAAACATGCACTGTTAGAGAAACTACACCATCTTGAGCTTGATAACACTTCTCTCTCATAGTTGATCACACTTCTCTCTCATAGTTGGGTGCACTTTTGTCCCACAATGAGTGTGCACTCCTTATTCATAGCAGTTGCACACTTTTTGTTTCTAGTTAGTGTGCCCTTCTATTTCTCACACATGCGCCCTTCCTTGCTTATATGCAGAGTGCACTCCTAGAGAATAGGGACCCTCTTCACTTAGCTTAACTAAATCACTCGTCAAGTGATAAGAGGCGAGCATGCATTATCTTGTTTTGAATATTGTTTCTCTTTATAAGCAGCCAAACTCATTATTCGTTCTAGGCTGAGCACATTTTCTCATCGCAAGGAGCTCTTCTTCATTTTTGGTCACAAGTGCACCGATTCTTGGTAAGTTTTGCAACGTGTCACTTTTGTTTGCTTTGTATTTTTTAGTTACGCATTTTTTCTTGTTAGCATCATTTTGATATATTTTTTCATATGAAATTCTTTTTATATCTATTCTTGCTCCTACAAGTTACAGATTGTTGGACCGTAAGTGTTATTTCTACTGGATCTTCGCATTCCATGACCTTTCACCTTCTAGTCATGATTGCGACAAGAATTATAAACACTTGCAACCCTTCTCTCTCACTTTTATTGTGTTCTTGACTTGTCGTTGGCCTTCACTTAGTAGTTTTTAGCTTTTCTTTAAGCAGAGAACACTTTTGGAAAATAGGCACCATTTATGATTTCAAGTTGTGCCCAATAGAAAAGGCTCCATTAGAGAGAACATAACACATTTCTAAGCCACATTCAGGCATCTCTTACCACCGCAACTATGCCTTGTGCCCACCTTTAGCTTCCATGACACACTGCGCACTTCCAAGAAATAGTGTGATCCCTCCTTGATCACTCCAACTATGGCCTATGCCCAAGAAGCCTCTCTCTCTCACCAGAGCGCATGGTGCAGTTCTAAGCATCAGTTTAGCCTTGTCTATTGACTGTGATATCGACATGTGCCCTCTTCATTTCCTTGGCATAGTGTTCATTTCCAGTGGCTAGTTAAGCCACTGTGTCTCACTTTTGATATGCATGTGCTCCCAACTTTCTAAGATATTTCCCTCAACATTGTCTTCTAAATAATTTTCATTTTATAGTTAGGGGATTTATAGAAACTAATTATGGTTCTTCGTTAGTAAATTTTCACTTGAAGGTATCAGATACAAATACATGATACATCCCTTTAACATCATCTGTTGAGACAATGCCTCCTACACTTGAAAATCTATATAAAAGTAAACTTCAGAGAATAGTACTAAGGAGGTAGTGGAATACAGTAAGCCAGTTATTCCCATCTTATCAGACACACAATGTTAAATTGATAAATCCTTGAAAGACTCATGTTAGGATATAAAATATGCTTTCATGCAGAAGCAATTCCTAGAAAACTTGGAAGAAAGAGAAGTGTATATAAATATCAAAAGGGCCATAATATGCATAGTGGATTTTAGATTCATAGTGCTACCTTGTCCATAAGCTATAAAATGGATCTTGCTACACATGGATAACAAGAATCTGGTTCTCAACAGTGAAAGTGGGAACGCGATTGCCACGTGCCATATACATCATGTACACTCCTACTATAATATGGTAACTCCCAATGAATATTTAAATACATATTTCTATGTGACTTGGGAAAAATTTAATGCCAAGGAAGTCCTCAATCATGGTGGAAAGAGCCTACAATGTTTCGCCTGAAATCAAGTGAAATTTATAGGAATAGATATTTGAGAAAGGTTTACCAATATTTCATGGTGATGTGCTTCAAATCACATGGATGGAAGAATGCAGAATACTTTGAGAAGAGTTGGGTTTATCTACCTAGTTGTTTCTGGAGGTAAAGTCTTCAACTCGGCTGACACCCTCTCTCATGAACTACAACTTAGTATACACCAGGCCAAGATAGTTTTACAAGCCAAAAAAGCACCAAAATTCTATATGTCTTCTTAATTGTTAGATGGAATCTAAACTTGTTATGAGTAAATAGGGATGAAATGGAACTGGACCCCTCAAGATAAGTTTCCTATCTACTTCCATTGCAGACCGTTGTCATAAGATAGTTTCAGAGGAGTTTATGTAAAACTGGCTGAGCACTTCTTTGTAGTACTGTATAATATGATCTTTGAGATATAACCTCCCTGCATGACAGATCACATGAAGGAGGCACTCTATCAAACTGTAGATTGGTTCTCTTCACCACAGGGCACATACATCAGAGTGCTTGAGTGTCAGATTTCCCCTCACCTTATGTCAAGGTATGTGACCAATAAGGTGGTCCTATAAGAGAATTCCTATCAATCAAACAATGGTTTTTCTACACATATCCATAGAAGAAAAAAATGCTTCTTGGCCCTCGTTTCCTTTATATATTGGAATTTATGACCTTAGGAGCCTTAAGGAAACCGAAACTTAAATTGAATAAATCAAGAATCTTCACTTTGTAACAATGGGCTTTCATAGATATGATCCTAGAAAAGTTTTCATGCATCTAAGACACAATTTACGTGACCGACCATTCCAGAAGATGATAAGGTCAAGAAATGGTACAATAAATTAAGAAAGAGTCAACTAGGAAATGAGGTAGGAACCTCCTATGTTAATCAGATACCATATGTACATATGTAGGAGATTCAAGAAGAAGTAATTTCCAAGGTGGACATTGTATCTTCCAGAAATAGGCTAAAGCATGATCTAGTGGCAAAAAGCAACAGGAAGTTCAAGGTTGATCCAATGTACAAGGGTGCAATTGAGGAATAGAAACAAAGCAAATAAAGGGAGGAGGAGGAGAAAAGGTTAGAAAAGGAGAAGAAACAAGAAGAAAAACACAAAAGAGAGGAAGAGCGCTTAAAAATAGAAGAATAAGAAAAGAATCTTCAATATGACTTGAGAAGAGTAGAGGGGACAGAAATAAAACACCAAGAGGAATTCTTACAGTAGAAGAAAACAAAGGAAGAAACGAAAATAAAAGAAGAATAGGAATAGCAAAAGAGGTTGTAATAAGAGGAAATGAAGAATTAAAAAGAGGAAGAAGCCTCACAAAAAGTGGAGGAAGAAAGGATGGACCATGAAATGGAAGTAGAGCTAGAGGAGGAGGATGGGATTGAACCAATTGCAGATGAACCCATCACTTAGCCATAACCTCCTCTCACTAGTGACCATCTCCCATCTAGAAAAATGGGAATTGTTCGTCCACCTAATGATAGGGTTATGGATGTATCTATATTTACCTTTAACTAACTAAAGAAGAGGATTGTAGAAGAAAGGTAGAGGTACTTTCCCAATGATCCTCTCCAACTAGTCTCCATAGCCGCAAAAAAAGTGATAGTATCTAATACTAGGAAGAATCCCTAAGAAATCATTTAGTGAGAATGTGCAATTTATAAAAGATCTATTTTGTTGCAAAACAAGAGGTTGATCATCCTTCCAAAAAGAAACAACATTTGTATTCTACCAATATTAACACAGAAAAGCTATGGATAGCCATATTTGAATAATTGAAGCCAATGGAAGAAACCATGAAGCAACTATACAATGAGATGACTCTCTTGCACAATGTGATGAAACCCTTGGTAAAAATCCAAAAGAAATATCAAGAGATCCTAAAGTTTCTCAAGGTTGCAGGAAAAGCTATAGATTTGATGCAATATTGGGATGCCAAGCATCTTAATATTCCTGAGTGGTTGATCAAGAAAGACATATTTGCAACTAAAGTGGTGTTTCGTTGAAGTGGTGTTTCCATTGAGACAATGACCCTCCAATGTTTTTTGCCTAACTCAATTTTGAAGCCTATGTAAATTGTTATTTCAAGTAAATTTTTGATAACCTCCATTTAGCATCACCCTTCCATGTGGAGATGATAATACATCCAAAGGAACTCCACTCAAGACAAGCCAATGTTACTTCGAAAAACACGTATTCTACCTTTTCGTGATCATGGAAGTTGTTCACTATGATCAGGCACTAGGTAAGGATTTTGAGAGAAAGAAACTAAGAATTGCATGGTTGAGGAATATAGGGTGTTGGGTTAATGGGTTGTGACTGTTATAGCTCCAAATCTCACTATTATGGTTTGTGATGCTACACTCATGGCCTAGGACAACCCCTCCTTCCAGACCTGGTCCAAAATCTAAAAAACAGTGTTTTATTCCCTGTACGCGACATTGCCTGGAGTTAAACGCGTGTATATGCGGGTCCAGATATACCCAACCCTCGTATATGTATTAAAACACTTAAAAAAATATAGAAATCCTTTTCGGGCGAAGATCGCGGGTTTTACCTGTTGATCACCTGTTAGTGCCCGTGGCCTCGACTGTTCCCAACCAATTCCTAACTAAAAAACTACTTTGGGATTGGTATAAAAAGGCATCAAAGGGAAGGCCTAGGAGAGGAGAGAAGAGAGAGAAAGGTTATTATACAGAGGTTTTCCCCTGACCAGGTCTGAACACCCTTGTGCCTTCTGCACTTCCCCCATTTGTACAGGAAACCCTTGTTTCCTTGTGATTTGATGTTCATCCCTTAGTTATGGCATCATGGAGTGAGTCTTGGAAGGAGATATGCTAGAGGCTTGAGGCAGGACGAATCCGGAAGGAGGTTGTGCTTGGAGCCTGCAAAGGTTGCTCAGGTGATATTACTCTTTCTGTACTTTCTATTTGTCTATAATAAAGAAACACATCTTGATTCCCGATATGCTTCTTCTTTATGTTTATGATGTTCATGTTTGAATTTCATGTATGAATGGATGTTTAAAAGTTCATAACTAACTTCCTTCTTGTATAACATAAAGATGATTTTTGTATAAATCTTTGTCCATATACTGTTGCATTATTTGGAATTGTTGGTTTTGTAGGGCAAAGGAGTGAAAGGGATGTGAAGAAGGGTTTGGAACCCTGAGGAACTACTCGAACGTAGGACCTGAGGTACGTCCTTCTTACTTTAGAATTAGCTTTTACTAGCATAATGGCTGTGTGTATGCATGTTTCTTTGTTTAGACAACTTTCAGTCTACTAGGGTTCCACCAAAAGCCCTAGGGGATAAAATCCCTAACAAAATTGGCGACTCCACTGGGACAACACTCTTGTTGTTCCTAGTTTGGGTGTTTTGTCAAGCCTATCAGGGCTCAGTTGCTTGCTGGTTTATATTGTTACCTGTCTGGTATGTTCTTTGACTTCTGAGTTTTTCCAGTTTCTTCAGTTTTTTTTTTTTTTTTTCTTGAAATATTATATATACGTTGTTTTATTTAGTTACAGAAGTGTATAAATGCTTGTTGTCTAAAGTAAACCCGCGTATATGCAGGTTTCCTCAGGAACAGTCGGGTATACACGCAGTCTGCACTAAGTATAGTCACGTATACCTTGCAACTTTCAGGATTTATAAATTTTTATGTCTCTGAAGTTTGTATGGTGTTTTCAGTCAGTTTGAAACAGTCATTTTTGTTAGTATCAGTTGTATGTGTTACAACAAGCGTCCTTACTCCGATTTCTCTCTAATTATAAGGAGTTTTGGTCTTGTTTTGTGTTTGCAAGCGTCATTATCTTTTTTCTAAAAGCACGCAAGATTTCTTGATTGGAATCTTGGCTACTCTGAGTTATTAGAGCAGAAAGATTGCTATCAATCTTTGTGTTAAACTTTGCTTTTTGGTGACTTTTTGTTTGCTTAACGAAATCGCTTTTTATGACCATCTACTTCTTTGTTTCATCAAAGTTGTCATTTGATACTTTCTTGAAATTTTCTTTTTGATCTTTTTTGGTCTTTGTTACCAAAGCTTTCCTTGCTGCTTTCGATTGTTAAAAAGCCCTTTTAAACACGTTTATTTTTGTTGAGTTTTCATTCTTTGTAGGGTGTCAACTTGCAAAAAGTGTTTCTTACTTGTTGTTTCAATCGCAAAGTGTCAGTTTTTGTTGAGAGAATTTTCAAAAAGACTTTCTTGTTGCTACTTTGAAGAGAACTTTTTGAAAAGTTTTTGTTTTGCTTTCTTGAACTTGGTTTTCATTTAGTTTCCTTTTGGTGAGTGAAAGTGCTTTATGTTATCTTGAGTTTTTCTTTTAGTATTTAGACGAAATGAATTGTAGCATCTCATATTCCATCTAAATATTGTAAGTGGAAAAAGAAAATTTGATAAACAAAGCAACTTTCATTTCTTGTTTTTAGAGTAGTTTTCAATTTTGCATCAAGCATTTAGTGTTGCATTAGGATAGATTTGCATCTCTTTAGGCATAAAATAGTTTTGTTAACTTTTGAGTGTGAAGTGTGAATGAAAAGAAAAGAAAAGAAAAGTTTGTTTCATTATAAGTTTCCTTTCGAACCCTGTAGAAATTACTCTTCATCGAAAAACAATGACAAAGTGCACATGCATATAGTTAGGTTTTATTAATTTCTTTTGTGTCGAAAAAACACCACTAGTTTCACTTCCATCATCCTTTGACTTAAAGAACAACCCTTAAAATCAAGCACTAACTAAAATCAACTAGAACTTTTTTCTTTTAAGTTAAATACACAAACAAGTTTTAAGATTTTAGGGCCTTGGACTAGGCGAGTGGAGAGTTAACTCTCCAAGGCCATATTAAACGTCAAAACATAGGAGTCTGATTAACGAGAGAAAATCCAATAGCGTTAGGAATACCAGGAAAGCTCCGGATCTGGGAGTTAAGCACGAGGGTCTGTGAAGACAGGGAAGAGAGATACCCCCTCTCCTACTTGTCTGAACTTACCTCACGACTGTTCTGCCTAGATTCCGCGACGAGTTGGTATCCATAGTTGCCAATCCTAGGGAACTACATAGGTGGCTGCGGAGGGGAATCCCGTGGCATCTGAGGTCGACGTTGTATCAATCTCAACAACACTACTGGAGGGCACCCTTGCGAAGCTTGGGGGCTTGCACCGGCGTAGACTGTTGTTAGGAGGTCAACCTAACTTCCTCTGATACCTTCACTGATAGGCCTCTGCCCTCATCATCCCAGACTATATTCAGAAGGCCTTTTATTTTCCACTTTCTCGTATTTTGGTGTCCGGTCCTAATCACCCGGAGCGGAAATACTTGGAAGTTGTTTGACTGGCTGTATCTTTAGGGACTTTATAGTGGGTGCTCTGTGCTCTTAGTTGGCCTAGCTTGAAATTTTTTGAGTCTTTAGCTAGATTTTAAACAAAGAATTCAAGGTGGCTGACCGATCTCCTAGACGGTCTCGAAGACTTCTTGGTCTCTCACCACCGAGTTTAGAGCCTTCTCCGAGAAGGCGCAAAGGTAATAATACCGGTGGGTTTCATCCAACTGCAATTGATGCATCAGGGATTGATCCTCCCCTCGGGAGCAATAGTATTGAAGCAAGGCCTGGTACTTCCGTGTAGCAAGAAAGGAACACTCTAGTTCTTTCTCAAGTTCACTTACAAGCGGAGGATAATATTGAGGTAGAAGAACTTTCAGAGTTGTTAGTGGCTCCGAATTCTCCCCTACCATCCAGTCATCCACACGTATTGCAATACGTTGGGACTCCGATGCATAGACCGTCAAGTCCAAGTTACGCTACACGCTTACCTTCGATGAAATCTACTGGAAGCATGGCTTCTACAAGTGCTACGACTGTACAAACTCCTATATCTGTACAAGTGGGTGGAACTATTTCCATCCCCTCCGTCTCTTTATTCGGATCTTTTGCTAGCACGTCCTTTGTTGGGTCTACCTCCATTCCGTCTACGAGTGGAAATTCCCAAACAAATGCTTTTGGTTCTGGGTACTTCCCATTTGGTGCCCATTCACAGGGCATTCCTTTAACTCCGTTCGGGGCCGCCACGTCCATGATGAGTGGGTCGGCTTCGTTCCAAGGTTTTCCGTTCAGAAGTGGTCATATACCAGATTCCAACCCTATGATAGGATCTATGCCTTTTTCTTCGGTAGGACAAAGCAACAATCCTTTCCAAGGTTGGAATAACCCTGTGCCTAGTAGTGCCAAAATTTCTGAATCCATTCTTCAGCCAATATGGGAATAGGCCGTATACCATGGTTAGTTCATTCCAAAGTATTCCTCCCCTAGCTTCGGCTTGGAATCCATATCAGGGGTTGTCAACTCCTTACAATAATTTAGGAGGAAACTTTGCTGGGTATGGTGGATATACGGCCGGAGTTGGTCAAACTCCAAGTTTTGCTAGGTCACAAGGCCTGCCTTTTGCCTCAGCGGGTTCTACTGGTTACTTCGGGCAGCCTGGTGCCTTCCAAAATCCAGGCCAATCTTTTGAGAGCTTCGGGAGTGCCGCCCAGTCAGGGTGGAATCCCCAAGCTTCGCCTAGACTTCCGTTTCTAGCAACGTTAAACATGCCAGACCTCACTAAGTTAACTAACGACCCAATCAAGTATAATCCGGCCTGGCCTCCGGTCCCAACTAAACTCCCTTCGGATATTCCAAAATTAGAAGGGAAGAATGGTGAGGATCCGGGCAACCACATAACCACGTTCCACTTATGGTGCTCACCAAACTCCCTGATCGACGACTCGGTTAGGTTGAGATTATTTGAATGCACCTTGACTAGAAACGCAGCTAAGTGGTATATAGAGTTTCCTGGGGGCAGCTTTACATCATTCGCCGACTTAGCTAACATTTTCTTGAACCATTTTCAGTTGCCCGTCCGGTATGATGCCAGAACCGAACTACTGGCTACTTTTCGTCAGGATAGGGCAACTCACATTTCCGATCAAATTTAGGAATGGAGACGAAGAAAGAGGCTCATTAAAGCCGAAATCGCTCCGAAGTACCGTCTCGAGTGGTTCTTGAAGTCTTTGATACCTGAGATCTCCAAGGATTTCTCCATGTCTAGGGTCTATTCCGAGGAGCAAGCCATTTTTAGGGCCCAACAATTAGAACTGATCTACTCTCAGTCTGGGATCCTACAAAAGTACTTGCCAGATGCTCCTAGATCTAAGGTTGACGTAGCTAAACCGAAGCCAGGTCCCCACACGGATGGTATTGTTGGGTCAGTAGACACAAATACGGTGAACTTATTGAATCAATTGCAGTAGTTGTCTTTATAAACTGCTTCTAACAACCAAGTCACATCATCTAACCCTTCCGCTTCCCAAACTTCAATTAATGTCATCCAATCTGATAATCCCAAAGGAAGTCAAAATTCCAATGGGAAAAAGAAAGGACGAGGTAAGAAAAAGAACCAGGATGGGAAGCCTGATGTTGTGTGAGGTAAATCCCCTTTGCGGACAGAGGCGATCCCACTAGCCTGATAGGGGTCTAGAAACAATCAAACACGTTGCATGCAAGCTCCTAATTGTATAATCAAAAAGTTGGTCATAAAGGCCTACCTCGAATCCAACGCTATTCGTCGTGGAAGAAACGTCACTCCTGTCCTCTAGCTTTGGCCGGTCACTATCCTCGCGTTCCACGCATGGACACCTGCACAAACAAAGAACAATCCACAACAAGCGTAAAATCCAATATCATACAATTATATATCAGTCAAGCAGGATATAACTCAAATATTACCAGAAGAATACGTGAGTGGAACCATAATAACAATCGTTCATTATTCAATAAAAGAAAAGAAGAATTACAACCAATTAAGGCTTGACGCTGCAAATCTCCTCCAACTAGGTCAACAGTTTGGCATGCCTTGCAAAGCCACTTCCTCTCTCAGAATTCCAGCAGCATAACTTCTCTCTCAGCTCTTACTATCAAGCTCAAAACTTCAACAATCTGACTCTAGCATTCCAAAGACTCTCTTTCAATGTAGGATGACAATGATTTATAGATGGTAGAGGAGAAAGTATTCGTCGTATCCGGACACTTATTGAAGATTTGGTATTGTCCCAGAATAGCCTTTGGACTGAGTTGTCATGGATGAAAAAGACGACACTCGATCGTATCCATGGGATTTTTCCTCAGGGAACTGCATGAGTAATGGAGGAAAAAACATTTCAGTGTGCGTTGGCCAAAAAATCATGACTAATTTTGTGTGGCGCGGGCTTTGTTCTGTGACAGCGCGTCTATGGGCGCACCCTCTTTGTAGGAACTGAGCCATTGGCGCGGGTTAGACACTATGGACCCGCGCTAATGGAAAAAGGGCATTTCCCAAGGTTAATCTTCAAAGGGTGTCTTCAGGGATATTGAAGTTCATACTTAGGAGACCTCAATGCAAGTGTTTTCAAGTTGTGTCACTGGTCACAGGTCCGTAAATGTGTCCTCCAATGTGTGACAGCGGAGGTAACAAGGACGGTGACCAACGGTG
>APFE030021876.1:0-17262 GCA_000404065.3 Pinus taeda
GCTTCACTTTTCCATTACTCTTTTCATGAAATTAAATGACATGGTCAAATGCTTAATCTTATATGATAGCGAAAATTACATGGTCAGATGCTTTTACTCTTGAAGTTAAATATGATCGCGAAAATGAGATATGATTAGAGTGTGGGTTGTTGTTTTCTAAGGTTTTGTGAATGTGGTTAAATTAAGTTTAATTCTAATATGTTAGTACTGATGAAATTGCCTGACAAAGGAGATATGATTAGACTCTGGGTTGTTGTTTTCTAAGGTTTTGTGAATGTGTGGTTAAATTAAATTTAATTTTAATATGTTTTTTGAATTATTTGACATTAGTACGGATGAAATTGCTTGACATAATGCCTTTTGATGTTCTCGAATATTTTTAAAGATTCGATTAAAGTACTTTTAATTTCGATAGACTTATAAAATTATTTGCCATAGTACTTGTAAAATGTTCGAAGATGAAATCATTCTGCAGGGTATGTTAAGACATTTGTAGCATATTTTTGTGCAAGGATTCAATTCTAGATAAGGAATTCTTGTCTCCACCTTCTGTGGCTCTCCTCTGCTTTTGCAACGACCAGTGCCTCTACTTATGTTGTTGGCTGCCGATAAACTAAGCTCCAACCGCCTATGCTCCTAAAAAACTAATTAGGTAGTTTTGTGAGGATTCAATTAAATTAATTTAAGTTTGTGAAAAAGTTTGACAGAGTACTAATTTTTCACGCATTTGTAGTAGATTTATGTCAATGCGTTGATAAAATTATTCGAAACAATACTTTTTACAGTGATCTATGTCTAGGGATTCAACTCCGTATAAAGAATTGTTGCTTTTAATATTGGATTTATAGGTTAAGGAGAATGAGATATGATGAACTCTGAGCATAAAAATGAATAAGACAGGGTGAAATTAATACCTCAATTAGAGGGGTTGTCTGCTTAATTTTGTATATTTGGAGAAAATATATATATATGTGAGAATTAATGTTTGGTGGTATAAATTACGGAAATACTCACCCAAAATTTGGGAATTTCTTCTCAGAAAATTCGATTGCTCCAGTTCAATTACGTCCAAAGATATCAGACTGAGGGTTTTCCATTTACTTTGAGCAATTTAAGGTTTATGAGACTTCTCTGGTAAGTGCAATTCCAGGCAGTTTTGCAGTTTCACTCTTTACTCATGTTTATGGCAAGGCAATATTTTCTGAAATATCTCTTAAAACATCCATGGTCTGCGGATCCTTTTGGACAACAGTCTATGGTCAAATGCTTTTACTATTAAAGATATATGATAGCAAAAATAAGAAATGGTTAACCCTGAGAAGGAATTGAAAGGTTAAAATGAATTTGTAATATTCCTCAATATAGTTACTACTCTCGCTCAGTCTAGTTATTCTTCTTTTGTTTGCACCTTCACTCTGTTTCTTACATTCCCTAGTGTAAGAAACAATCAATAGGTATCAAACATATTTTCCCGAAACAATCAATAGGTATGAACCATATTTTCTCGAAACAATGAATGCCAACAAATACGTGTGAATTCTGTGCCAGCCGAAACCATTAATTGCAACAAAAACCCGCAACCGATCCAACAATGATTTCATATTTTTTTACCCCAATTTTTTTCATCTATTTTTTATTCCATTGATTGATTGGCTTAAAATAGTATCAAGCCCTTTTGTTTGAAAGAATTGCAGCTAATCATTTAAAAAAAAAAGTGCAGTTAATCATTTGAGTGGTTAACCATGCTTTTCGCATCAGCACATTTTCATTTCTCTATGTTTTACATATGCTCCACCCTGATTTTCATTGAGAAATATTCTCTTGTATATTTATGCTTCATTTATTCTTTTTACCGATCATGTCTCATTGGCTGCTTAATATTATCATAGGGCCGTATTATTATTATTATATTTTTAATTAATCGGTGATTCACATTCCAAAAGAGAATTAATAATGTGTTAGGAAAATTCTGATTTCGAGCAGACAAGCACAATAAGGCTAATTAAAAATCTACTTTATTAATTTCATGGAAAGAAATTTAAATATTCATTAATACCATTTTTAACGGTTGAGACTAAAATAAATACAACTAATTAAAAATCTACCCTATTAATTTGATGGGAAAAGATTTACTTATTTAATAATACCAAAATAGTTGAAACTAAAATTTCAGAGCTTTTTAGATGTTGGAAGCATAATATAGCATGTGGGGTTTACATGTAGTTTTAGTATCTAACCAGGTTGCTTATTTTGGGGATGTTTCTTTTGGTATGTGAGGTTGGTTTCAATTTTATTGCTTCTCTCACCATTGTATTATCAACCAAATATATATTTACACTTCACATATAAATTTGGTATTGAAATATAGATTAAATATATAAGTAATAGTTGAAATATTTTTTTTAGTGTTTAGAGAAATTGATAATTGGGCGAGATTTATACTCACTTGGATACACATATTGTCAATAAAACTTTGGAAGCATAATATATCATGTCAATTTTATTGCTTCTTTGACCGTTGTATCATTAACCAAATATATATTTACACTTCATAGAGAAATTTGGTATTGAAAAATAGATTAAATATATAAGTAGTAATTTAAATATCTTTTTAGTGTTTAGAGAAATTGATAATTGAGCATTTATTCTCACTTGCATATGATGTCTAAGTTTATTAAAAACGTAGTAAATCAGAAAATTAGGATATTTTGCTAGAAATATAATATATTATGTTGGATTTATGTGTAGCTTCTGGATCAAACAATGATATCATGTGTTTAATTGTATGAATAAATTCTAGTTTCAAGCCCATTGCTTCCTCCACCAATATATTTTTAACAAAACATATATTTACCTCACCAATAAATTCAGTGACGAATTATAAATTAAATATTTTATCTTAAAACAAGTTAGTAAATTATATTATTTACTAAAATGCTAAGACTATACTATATCAAAAACTTACTACACCACATCAACAACTTAACATATTGTATAAAATTTATGTGTAACTTTTGCATTCAACACTCATATGATTATCAAGGAAAATAATAAAATTTGTTCGTAGAAAGAAATTGTAGAATGTAAAATAGACTTCAATTCTATTTTCTAGATAATTGTTTTTGTTTAATAAAAAGTCGTGAGTAAATAATTATGTTAGTTGCATTTTATAATTGAAATTTATGGTTATTTATATTATTAAAAAGTAATTTAATCGTATAATTTTGCCTTCAACTCCAAAATAATTTTGATTTCTGGCTCATTTACAAAATAATTTTGAATCTTTGCCAACTATCTTATTTACGCACTATAGAACTTTAAAACTCTAATATTTTATCAAAAAATTGACTTGTAAAACTAAAATGATAAATCTATAAATAATCTCACAACTTTCTAAAAAAGAATTCCACTTAATTACACCAATTAAGTAAGAAACAAAACCCACCAATTATATAAAAAGATAAAATTCAAAGCATCTCCCAGATATAGGGAGAGGAAATCACAAGTCGTATGCAGAAACCATGAAATCAACACTAATCCTAACACAACACAAAACATTTACATTAACAATTATTTCCTAGTTGTTCCCAATGAAGCATATGCAACTATTTGCCAACCTGTGAAGATAGAGCATTTGGACCATAAACCATTGAGTGAGCTCTATTAAAACGAGGTCCCCACCCATGAAATCAACACTAATCCCAACACAACACAAAACATTTACATCAACAACTATTTCCTAGTTGTTCCATAGGAAGCATGTGCAATTATTTGCCAACCTGTGACTATATAGCATTTGGACCATAAACCATTGAGTGAGCTCTATTAAAATGAGGGTGAACATAAACCATTGAGTGAGCTCCGTTAAAAGGAGGTCCCCCACCCTGTAGTCTTGCATATGTTGGTTTGTTTGTTATCATGTAGGTGTAGTTTAGCGGCCCTTTTGAAAGGGAAAAGGAAAAAATAACACTTTAGTTTTGATATTTAATTACGCTTTTACCTTTATAATTTGATTTATAATTTATAGCAAATAGAACGAATTTAAATTTTAAGGACAAGGTATAATTTCAAATGGAGGAGATAGGAGAGATTGTCGGTAAACATTTAAATATTAATTCTTTATAATTTACTACCAGATGATATAGGAGGGATTGAGTCTAAACATTTATATATTAGTTTAATATGAGAGATTGGTGGTGTTTTCAAAAGGAAAAATTAGATAAAAAAATAATGATAATAATTAAACATAATGTTGGCTCAATTAAAATCATTTTGCAAGCATTGATATAAAATTATAAATATTTTTTGCTAAAAAAAACCGTAATATGCATATCACATTAAAAGAAATTAAAGGAATGGTGTGAAGGTCACAGCTTAGGCCGTGGGCAAAAATCCAGTCATATTAAGCGCTGATGTGGCAGAGGTCGGGTGCTACTCAAACCACTTACAAACTAACAAAAGAAAGATTTAAGTAAAATGATTCATATTCGCAATGAGAAAATACAATTAATAAATATGTAAAACTTTAATTAATTTAAATTTTTCCCTAGAAAATAAAATTAAAATTCATATTCATAACTATTATATTTACAACATTCTTATTCAAATTTAATTGATAAGTATATAAAAAATCAATATTTTGCAATAAAAGTTTTTTCTATTTATCTATATATTTATAAGCAACACTCCATAACACATTAAAAATTTTAAATTTTAAAAATTTATAAAAATACCAAAGAAAATTTCTCCATATATATGTAACCAAATATATTATCAAATTTTTATAAAAGTAAATAAGGATACATATATTATTGAATTTTCATAAAACTAAAAATCGGGATATATAGATGTGAAATTTATATAAAGATAAATATTAATATTAATAATCAATATAGATCCATCTTAAGTTCGGATCTACTAGCACGCACAACAATCAAATTTCTTTATGTGAAAATTTCAACCACAAAGACATTTGCAATTGAGAAATTTGATCCCTCTCTGAGGCGCAGTATATCCATAACTTAAGATGAATCTATATTGATATAAGATAAAAATTAAAGTATCATTTTTTCATCATTTATAATTTAATCTAAAAAATTAATGATATTATGAAAATATTAAGATAATGAACATTGATTGCATATTTTTGTGATCAAAGTTTGAAGAATGGTTATTCAGAAATAAATACAGGTTATCCACTTTATTTTTATTGTGGATGCTTTTATTCAATGGCATATCCCCTCATCGGGACATATGTGTCTAAAGAATAATGTCATAGATCTAAGGGTTATAAAGAAGTAACGGTGAGAGAGAAGGGTTATATAGAAGTAAGGGTGAGAGAGAAGAGAAAATCAATGGATGGTTGGATAATGGAAGCAGAGAATATAGAAAATCTTAAGAGAAAACCCTAAAGAAAAAATGTAGAAGAAAGATCCAAAGAAAAAGGGAAAACCCCTAAAAATAAAGGTAATTCAATATGGGATAATATAATTCAAAGAAGGATTTTGAAATAATAAAAGTTTTATTTTGATTGAAGGTTTAGGATTTACTATAATAGTGATTGTATGATCTGATATAATTGGTTAATATGTGGATATATCAATTCAAAAATAATATAAGGTAACCTTAACCCATAAAATAAATTTATGGATAAATTAATTAATTAATAGTAATTTTTTTAGAATATAGAGAAAGAATTCCATAAGAAAATAGAGATATAATGGAGATGAAATAGAGATGAATAAGATAGTGTAGTAAGAAAAAGGATATAGGTAAAGAAAGATACAAATGCGATATAATGCAGAGAGGGAAGGATTAATAAAAAGGTGATGCCTTACTTAAGGAAATACTAAGATAAAGAAATAAAAATAAATTAGATAAAGGACCAGTGACAAGGGGAAAAGGGAAGGTGGGGCCATCAACGGAAGAGAAACAAGGGAAAGGAAAAGGGGGGCAGAGGGGAAAAAGGGAAGGTGGGGCCAACAACAAAAGAGAAACAAGGGAAAGGAAAGGGGGGCAAAAGGGGAAGGCAAGGGAGGACAAAGGGAGGAGAATTAAGCGGAATATTAGATAGTATGGGTAGCGTAATAAGGAGAGCGAATTTGTGTTGACTTCAAGTCTAGTATCCCTATTGAGATTGTTTCGATGCTTTATAATTTCCAAGCCCTCTCTAAATATTCTCTTAAATTAATAGTTTTCTTTTTTGTTGATTTGAATGTCTTCTAAACAAATAAGACACGAGGAATGTTTGGAGTACTGTGCAAGTGTTGAAGTGTGTATAAGTTCATTTCAAAAACAATGAAATTTCATCTTATATTTAATATAAATATATTTGCAAAATAATTTATCTTTTTCCATGCATTTTTAATATTAATATAAAAAAATTATCCTTTAATAGAATTAAATTTCTTTATGTAATTCAAACATTAATATGAATTCTTGTGGTTATCTTGGTTTTGCAGCTCGCTCTGCGTGAATGCACATTTGTGGTTTATACTTGAATCCTCCATAGTTTTAACTTATTCACCTTTGGCCATCTAATACAGCGTGAAAAATCCCCATTTTGATTCGCGATCAATGACCACTCAGGGAGGAGGGGTCCCTAACACCTCCAACCCGTCTTTTAACCAACCCCGTCATTCGTCCTCGATCCCTCCCAAGCCCAAGTCAAGTGACACCATGGATATCGACAGGCCTGACACCTCCCTCCCAGAATTGTCGAGAGCGCAAAATCACTTTGCCCCAAACACCTACATTGCCGAATCCCTGGAGATCCCCACGCATAGTATCTGCAAATTCATCGGCATCTAGCTGACTGATAAATCGCTTCTGCAGTGAATTGCGCTAAGGTGGAAACTGAAATCCCACTACAATGTTTAACTCAACTATAAAGGGTACTTCATTGTGATTTTTTATTGGGTTTGATATCTTTGCATTGTAATGGAAGGAGGCCCTTACTTATTCAACCTCATTAGCCTCTACATGTGTTAATGTATAGAAATTTCTACCTAGACAAATATGAATTCTCATGGGAACCAGTTTGGATATGCTTGTACTCTCTCCCTTAAGAGTACTAGGACCCTGAAACCCTAGTTAAAATTGTCAATAAGCTAGGAAGATTCATTCATCTCTCGGAGCAAACCAAGCAAGGAAGGTATGCCTTCTATGATAAGATCTATGTCTATATGAGCATATCAGACACTCTTCCATAAGTCGTAGGACTAGAATATGAGGACATTGATTGGATCCAAATGCTCGACTATGAAAATGTCCCATTCATATGTCGCAACTGCAATGAACATTGTCATTGTCAACTAACTTCCCCCAAGTGATCTGAGAATGGCGAAGCAACCAAGGATGACGATGTATTGACAAAATCCCCTCCAAAAGGCAATATACAAAGAATCCAATGGATCCAAGGCACCTAAAACATATTCCACTCGTATCCCCCAAAGGGGCAAATATAGGAATGAAAAGAGGGTTGAGTATGAAGACCCCATGTATAGTGATCCTTTGATCAATTAAGGGATAGTTAGGAGGCAGATATGATGACTCGTTAGGTCAGAGATTTGGTCTAGAGAATCATTGATAAGACGGCAGATGTTGAAGTCCAAGAGAGCAGTCCATCTTGGTGGAGCAAGCGGGTTGGTAGAGGGCATATCAATGAGCCTATGTCCAATCATTATAGAGGCAGATAGAAGATTGATAGTTGTAGTATTGATGGTTGGAGACGTAAGCATTCTGAATTTGTAAAGGTTGCGGTGATCAGCAGAAGAGGAGGAAAAGAACTTTCTAGAAATGTTGAAGCTACGCAGATTTAAACAGTTGTAGAAGCGCTACATTAGCAAGTAGGTCAACTGTATCTTGTTGAAGGAAATATTGGTGATCATAGTTATTGGCACCAAGCCCTAGCCATTCAAGTATCATAGTTGTATGTAAGGGTCGTGATCCCTAGTATGGGGTCCCTAATTTTTTTGTATTAAGATTTGTAATATAGCAAGTTGTGGGTTAAAAATTGTCTTTTGTACTAGATAATTCACTATTGTATGTTCTTTGTAGTGAAAAGTGCTTATCTTGTGGCATTTGAGTTTGTTTGTGATCGTGATTTTAGACTCAAACATGATCCCTAGTGTCAGAGAAAAATCAACGCTATGGTCCCTAGATGGCGTTGTAAAAGATTGGAATTATGGCATAAAAAACTGGAGTTGCATCCATCTTCATGTATACAACTAGTCTTCCATATTTTTATCTTGAATAAGGTACTCAATGACAATATCCCAATTCATAGTACTTTAGTAGATATTAATGAAGAAGAGAAAATCATATTAGAAGCAAAAACAATCTTTGGGTAAAGGATGAAGAAACTACGAAATCGAATAATTATTGAATTCCTCATCAAGTGGAAGAACATATTAGTAGATGAGGTGGCATGGTAATATGAGTTCTTCATGCATAAGCATCCACAGTTAATCAAGCTTTGTAGGCAACACTTTTTTGAAGAGGAGAGCATGTTAAGCCATAGATATTGTATTATTATATTAATACTGTCCTTATTGGATTCTAGACACTTTTATTTAATTGTACCCAATGTCACCTATATATACCAAGGATACCGAGTTTTAGAGAGCATATCAACTTGTACATTGGTTATATTGCAGAAGGAGGTTTCCCTTTTAAATAGGGTTCAAAATCATTCTTATCTTTCACTCTCAAGTAATTAAGCTACTTAGTTTTCTCTTTTTCTGCCACTTGGGTGCTTCGATGCATAACATTGATTCATCAAACTTGTAAATATTTCTAGAGCATTGGTCATCCCAAAAGGTACCGCCACAAATTCATAGTATCCAAACCAAGTTTTAAATTTTTCCTTTGCAATATCTTCTCCCTTATTTTTCAATCTAGATATCAAAGACCGTTATATATCAATTTCAGAAAATACCATGACTTCTTTAATTCAATCAAAATATCATCAATTTGAGGTAAGGTGTATTCATTTTTAATTGTGTTTGCATTTACCTACTTGTATTCAATGCGATGCCTCTAAGACACATATTTATTTCATATAAAAATCACGAGTTCTCCCCAATTTTATATACTGGGTTAAATCAACCCTGCAATATATTTTGAAGTTGCATGTGTAAATCCTACAATTCTAGAATAATCATACAATATAGAGGCTTGTAAATAGCTTATATTCGTGGTTTAAGTTCAATAGTAAATTATATCTCACATTTTAGTGGTAGTCTTGCTAAATCTTCTAGAAATGCATCAAGAAACTCTAACAATATGTGATGATGTTATATATCTTTTGAGTATTTATTCTAGTTCATAGCCACTACTACATGCATAAAACAACCTTGTCTAAAACTCTTTTTCAGTTGTAAGGCTGAAAATAATCTTAGAGTTTCTTCCCTCTTGGTTCCTACCAAGATTCTCCTCTTCCCTAAATCATCTACAAATTAAAGTAACTTACCTTTCATGAGCTCCCAACCAATCCATAAGAATTATAAGATATGATCCCAAGGTGCTAATGTAGCAACCCAAGTGAAAATTCCATGTAAATAAAGTTAATAAAGCCATAATAATAACCGATTATGGCACAATTATTCCAGGTTGAATGTTGGGAAAAAACATCCTAATGAGGTTGTTCATTTTGTTTATTATGGCCAAGGAAATTGGCAAAGGCAATGGCAAAGGATTTGGAAAGGAAAAATGGAATTTTTGGCAATTTATTTATGAAAATAATGGAAATTAGGATAAAATGAAAGTGAAAGGCTATAGATTGCATGTGAGGAGGAAAATTGATAAAAATAATGGGAAAATGAAGAAAATAGAGGCCACATTAATAAAATGGCTTATGAGGATCAGTTGGTAGTTTTTTGTCAGTTCAGTTTTGGATCTCTCTCTCTCTCTCTCTCTCGGACACTTAGAGTTTTCTTGGAACACTTCAACATTGGATCAAGAAAGGAGAAGAGGAAACAAAGCTCAAGCAATGAAAGAAGGATTAGGCAGCTACAACGGGTTTAATTGCAGAGATTCATTTGCATGTGTGATTTCCTTGCTAGATTTGGCATGCATGGTTATCTATGTGTGTTCTTGGTTATATTTTTTTCATTTCCATGGAATTTTCTAGGTGTGGCAGTGCTCTTGGGCCTTTCCTTTCCATTTCTGGTTAGCCTTGAGGTGATGGGTTCTCATGTTTTGGTGGAGTTGGGTTGTTGGATGGATTTGAAGGTGATTGAGGCGGATCTCTGAAAGGGAAAACACATGACCTAGTGATCCCTGATCTGGACTATGGATTGTGGTAAATCCATTGGCTTAGTAACCCATGAAACGGACTGTGGGTTACCGTAAATACAGGTATTGTGTGCCTCGGTGGGCCTAGGAATCCTCGACTAGTGAGTGGCGGGATATACAATAAATCCTAGAGGTGGGATCCCTTGATCAAGCCTAGCAATCCTTTACTGTGAATGGTGGGATATGTGGTAAAGGCTGGAGGGTGGTGTATCGATCATGGCCTAGTGACCCTTGAATTAGACTATGGGTTACCATAAAGCCTAGGGACTAGGAGGTAGTAAAATTTCCCATGATATAGGTGGAGAAATTTAGTGGCACGCATGCTCATTCCTTTCTTCTCCGTTATGAGTCCCGCATTCATGTTTGGAATATGGCACGGGAGTGGTTGGCTGAAGAGAGGATTGGCTCATCGAATCTATGGTCGGGTGGAACGGGGTAGTCGCATACTGGGTTGGTTTTTTCATTCATCAATAAGAGTTCCTTTCCTTGGTATTTTAGGTATAAATGCACTCGTTCGTTTCTGGCATATATGGCTATTGTATGCTCATTATTTCTATTGTTTATATGTTGGTTATGAATATTTTTTATGACTTTGAAAATGTATGGTTGTCATCACGTTTTGACTTGTAAATGAATGGTAATGAACATATGACCTAATAGATGATAATGCAGCTAATGTGATAAGGCACCAATCCTTCTAGATATTGAACTATTATATTTATATTATTATATTAGTATTGTCCTTATTGGTTACTAGACCCTTTTATTGTAATTGTACCCATTGTCACCTATATATACCAAGGATACCTAGCTTTAGAGAGCATATCAACTTGTACATAGGTTATATTGTGAAAGGAGCTTTCCCTTTTAAAGAGGGTTCAAGATCATTCTTCTCTTTCATTGTCAACTCATTGAGTTACTTCTTTTTCTCTTTCTTTTCTCTAATAGGTTGTTTCGATGCACAACATTGATTCATCAAACTTGTAAATATTTCTACAGCATTGGTCGGCCCAAAAGGTACCACCACAAATTCATAGTATCCAAAACAAGTTTTAAATGTTTCCTTTGCAATATCTTCTTCCTTATTTTTCAATTTAGATATCAAAGACCATTATATATGAATTTTAGAAAATACCACGATTTCTTTCATTCAATCGAAATATCGTGAATTTGACGTAAGGCGTATTGATTTTTAATTCTGCTTGTATTTACCTACTTTTAGTCAATGTAATGCCTCCAAGACACATATTTCTTTAATATAAAAAACGCTGGTTCTCCCTAAGTTTATATACTAGGTTAAGTCAACCCTTCAATATATTTTGAATTCGCATGTGTAAATCCTGCAATTCTTTTATAATCATACAATATAGAGGCCTGGAAATAGGCTATATTCGTGGTTTAAGTTCAATAGTAAATTATATCTCACATTTTAATGGTAGTCTAGGAAACTCTTCTAGAAATGCATCAAGACATTCTAACAATATTTGATGATGTTATATATCTTTTGAATATATATTCTAGTTCATAGCCATTACCACATACATAAAACACCCTTTTCTAAGACCCATTTTCAGTTGTAAGGCTGAAAAGAATCTTAGAGTTGCTTATTTCTCCGTTCCTACCAAGATTCTTCTTTTACCTAAATCATCTACAAATTAAAGTAACTTACCTTTCATATCTAGAATTATTTCATGAGCTCCCAACCAATCCGTACCAAGAATTATAACATTGGATCCCAAGGTGATCATATATGATAGTATCTAAGTATTGCATGCTCTCAAATTATGTTCGTAATATTTTAACAATTGTTCTATCCCTTTTTAATAATTAAAGTCATCTCAACCAATTTATAATGAATTTTCTTTCATGCCATTAAACCACATCTAAATAATGAATTTGGAGAAATAAAAGTTTTATTGTCTTTTGGATCAATTAATAAAGAAAACTTATTTACCTTTATTTTACGTACAATCTACAATATTGTATATTGATGTTCTACTTGATAATTATTCACCATAACATGAATCTTATGTGTCTTATGTTAGCTTAATATTGACTCACAAATTAGTTAAGATAACCTTTTTTTGGTCATTGATGGATTTACCATTGGTGTTTTATGAGCCCATGGCATGGGTGACCCATGGTATTTAATGTGATGAATCCTATTTAAAGGCTTGAAGAACTCCTTAAAATGCCTCTTTTCTACATGTGTACCATGAGTTTCCTTCATTTCTCTAGTTACACTCCATTTTTAACATGTGGTATCATAACACAATTGGAGAAATAATATAAACACAAATCATTATACACATGGAAAACATCTACATAAGAGTCAATATTTACCTTGGACACACTTTACTAGGAAATCCAACACTCGAGATATATATCTTTGTTACCATAATCCAACCCAGCCAAGCACCAAGCCACTCGAGGTATTTTACAATGGATTCCTTCAAGCCTTAAAATAAGCTTAATTGCATCAAATATCACGGGAAAATAGCATGATCCTATAAACCACCAAAAGTAATCGTGTTAATGATCGAATTAAATATATTCCATATGCTAAGAATAAGTTGTGGACCTATGGAATACTAATGTAAGTCTGTTGAGTGATCAATTATATAATGGTGTTGAAGGATGATAGAAGATATCCTTAGTTGGATAATTGATGATATCAAGCGAAAATACCAAAAACTCTTGTGTATGATTGATATGGTTTGCATATCAATGATGCATAGTAGTTGGAGGAACTAGAGAACATTATGGGGGTAATATGAGACCAAATAGGGACACTTTATGTGAGGTGATTTCAATGTGCAAGGAATTTAGCCAAGTGGATGAATGCAAATTTGCGTCTGCGTTGTTTAGCTCATCATGACTATGTAGAAGATTAGTTATGCCCCTTGACATCAACAATTATTGTTGTTTCCTCAAAGTTATTAATTTGATAAGATCTAAAGTCTTAAACCACCCATAGGTGCAGGCACGAAAATATCATCACTACAGCAGGTGGAATGCTTGAGTAGCATCCACGAATGAAGCCATGTTAAACCTTGAGGATACCTCTCCAATTGAATAGGAGCTCCAAGGAATCTTTGATTTCATAGTAGCATTAGTGGCTTTAATGGATTCCACTCAACCATTAAAGAAAGAACAAGAAATGAGAGTTATGGGAAAGAATAATTTACATTGACACACTAGGGGAGAATTCGCTATCAAAGAAATTACACCCGCAAGTCTCCTAAATCAAATGATCATATATTTTAGCACCAAGATGGAAATAATTCACTAGGAATGGTTAGTTACAAATTAATGGAGTTGGAGCTATTACAGTTAGACAAAGGAATTTTTAGATATCGCACGTTGGCACTTACTTGAGCATAGCATCAAAGATTCAAACCATACAATTCAAGGCTGTCATCGTGATTATAACAAACATCCTTTCCTCCTACTAAAGCAATCATCCCTTAGTGTTAAACCTAATGAACTGATTGCTCACATCAAGTGATGGTTCATGTGTATGTGAACCATGGTAAATGAAACCTAGAAAAACATGACAAGGATTGACATGGAACATAGTAGAAGCACATGGATGTAGATTCGAATATAAATAAATAATCGAATGAGTGCTTGCTTTAGCTTGTTGTATTTGGAGCAGAGAGGGATGTTGGCAAAGAATATTGTAGATGTTTCTTGCAACTCATGGGTTCTCTCATAATGAGGGAGTAGACTATGAGGAGACTTTTTCTCCTGTAGCTAGATATTCCTTTATTGAAAAAGTTATTTCAATATCTTTTGAGACAAGGTGGACCATCTACCAGATGGATGTGAAGATCACCTTCCTCAATGTCATCATTGAGGAAGAAGTCCATATCGGGCAACCATAGGGGTTTGGAGTCCATGATAGAGATACTTATGTATGTAGCTTTAATAAATCACTATGTGGAATCAAACAGGTACCCAAGGCATGGTATTCCAGGAGCCATAGCAATATGCAAAACATAGGCTTCACCCAGAGTGAGGTGGATCCCACCCTATACTTCTTCTAGATTAGGTCTAAGATGCATATTTTATTGTTGTATGTGGATGATCTAATTTGAATAGGTGTAGAGAGATTGATTGCAGGTTGTATTTCAGATATAGCATTAGAATTTGAGATGAGGGATATCAGGTCGATGCATAACTTTATGGGAATTTGCAGCAAATAGGTGAGGTCCACCTTATGTAGGGGAAGTACAAACTAAAGAATCATCTCCGGTGTTAAACCTGAACCCATCTTCGCTCATATTTCCTTCACACTGGTAGCTTAAAAATAGAGTTCATCTCTCGTGTCTTCAGCCAAAAATCCCTCGTTTCATAGATTTTTGGTGCTTTGTGTGTTCTCTGCGTAGTAAGCTTTCGAGCCAATTGTTTTGTGTCTCTTTTGCACACTTTGATCGGTCTCCCTCTCCACGAAACTACCATAACACTCTCTCCTTTTGCACCTCGGACATTTTTGGTTCACAAACTCCGTTCTTTCTTTGCCAAATTCCACAAGAAAATGGGACAGTATGGGAGACCGTCCTCCACTCACGCTGCCAAGTCTAACTTCAGTGTTGTCAGTGCAAGGCATTTTATGGTTAGGTGGGTAGTCATGACAATTAAGATATGTTGGTATGGGCTTACCCATGGCATGATATAGGAGAACCAACCAGCGTGCAAGAGGCCCTCAACAGGCACACAATAGTGTATGACATGCCTTCCCTCTAAGAGATTTGGATATGTATGCTCCTCGCTTTAGCCGGTCATCACTTTATTTCCACATAGATTTTGTATACATCCATAGTTCACATAGTAATGAAAAAATACACAAATTGTCATGAAAAAGTGTTGTTACACTCATAATTGAGACGTCTTCATCACCTCGAAGCTCATATTTTTATAGTTATTTTGAAAGATTCTAATTTCCTTGTGCTCCATAAACCTAATAAATAAGAAACCATTTTGATAACCTCAATAATAGAAACCTTATTATCCTCTCTATGTATATGTTTTAGTTCAAAAAAACCCAAATCAACAAATACTCTAACTTCTACACCGTGATATCTTAACATTTTCCAAGTTGTGTTAACATGAACTTTCTATGATTTACAAAATGATGAAAATACTTAGTGTTTTCATCTTCTTTAGGAACCCACAAGGCTCTACTTTAAGTATATGATTATTTTCGTTATTACTCAAAAACTTGATCATTGAAACCAACTACAACTTGACTAAACAAAGCTTCCAAATTATCTGTTAATTCTTGTTCATACCCAGTGTTATTTTGATGTGTCTAAATCAAAAAGCATTATTTTGTCCTTTCTAGATTGTTGGTGGAATGAATAAATACTAACATACAAGACCAATTAGATTTTATGATTATTTTCATTTTTTTGGCTTTCCCGTGAGGGAATTTTAACAGGTCACTTTCTTGCAAATTTTAATAGGTCACCCTTTTGCAAGAAGTTTCTAGTAGGCCAATTATATTTTATGATATCTATATAGTCATTTAGTAGTTAGATTGAATTTAAATGGTTTCCTACTATGTGTTCCAATCTTCTAGAGCACTAACTGGTGATCAAATTAACCATGCCACTGAAGTCCACACCCACACCAACCCGCAACCCTTAATAAAAAAAACAATAACTTCATTCCTAAAAATTATGTTCAGCTTTTTTGGCTATTTTGAGTTCACTCAACCTTAAACCACTCCACGATAAAAAAAACAATAACTTCATTCCTAAAAATTATGTTCAGCTTTTTTGGCTATTTTGAGTTCACTCAACCTTAAACCACTCCACGATAAGAATATCTTCCTTGCCTTTGCATTCAATAGACCAAAATCTTTTTCTCTCTTAAAAAAATGATAATAAATCATGATAGTTAATTTTGGTTTCTAGTAGGTGTTAAATCCTTCTCTTACAAAGTTTAGATTACCTACCATTATAACATTCTTTGCATAAAAAATTTAGTAATAAATGTATTTAATAGATATATAACTAAGCTAACTAAAAGAGTTTAATAAATATTTAGTTATTGAATGACTTGTAAATATCACTATATATTATAAAAATGTGATTTCAACAAGTTAAAGTAGCTCAAATAGTGATGCCGGTTAAAGTAGCTCAAATAGTCATGCGAGTTAAAGTAGTTGAAAATTTAAATCATTAAAATTCATCTCTACAACGTATTAAATAACTGAAAAATGTTATTAATAAAAAGGTTAAAGAAATGCATAGTCCAATAATCATTGTTGACAAAGAGCCCTCCTCTGGGTAACTTAAAGATTCCATTGTTGAATTCATTTCTTTCTATATATAATTAACAACCCTCCATGACTTCTATAAGCAAACATAGTCTTTATAATTGAACCCTCTGCCCATCATGATATATTTACTTATATAACAAGATAATAATTGTTTGATGCTCATTTTTCTTATATAGAGATTTAGAGATATTATTGAAAAAAGAAATATTAAAACAATAATAAAATTTCTATTAATTAATTTTATATTAAGATAAAGGTTAGTACAAAAAATATAAAAAAATTTGAATGAACTACTTAAAATTTTTAAAAAAGTTGTATGAACGTTTCAGCGATCAAAATTAAAAGAAAATTAAAACCTCCATTACCCTTTAATGGAGCAAAATTAAAGAAAAGCTTTGGATCCTCCATTACGTTGCCGTTTGAATGCTTTTCATACTAAAATAAATGGCCGCACCTTTTACCATTGTTCTCGATGTAGTAAATGTTTAAGTCATTGTTTTCTTGAAGATTTGTGGTCTTGTGTTTGTTTCACGCATCAGGGGATCGGCAAATTCTTGCTCACCTGTTATTTTTGTTTTCTCTATTTTTAGTTTATTGCTTTGCGATTCTGGCTTTGTTGTTTTCGTTTTCTATGGGTTTATTGCTGGGCGATTTGATTCAGTTATCGTGTATATATT
>APFE030021879.1:2602-27384 GCA_000404065.3 Pinus taeda
GCTGGTTGTAGCTTTTGTTCACCCTTAAGATGGATTGCCCCTGATAGTTTTTGTTTGTAGTTCGTCCCTGCTTTACCTAATGGTCTTCATTGTGCTTTTGCTCACTTCTTCTTGCTGCATCAAGATAGCTTTTTGAGGTGGATGCTTGAGAAGTTTCTCCATTATAGCCCAGACCTGTCTTGTTTAGAGAGACCGCTGCACATTGATAATCTCATCCAAAGATTTTTTTGTTTTTGCAAAAAGTAAAAGAAATGAATCAACTAGGGAAGAAAAAAATGCATTTCACGATCGGAGATTAAGGTAAAAAAGCACAGTGAAATCAATTTACCATGGTGAAATCAATATACATGTATAAAATCATGTTGCAGGTGAAAGTAAATGCATTTCATGATGGGATATTAATGTAAAAGAAGCATAGTGAAATCAATTTACCATGGTGAAATCAATATACAGGTATAAAATGTGAAAGAAAAAGAGTAAAGTCAAAATACTCTACCAACCACACAAATCAACACGTGGTTTTGCAAAACTGTCGAGGTATTCTACAAGGAATTTACAGGTATGAAATGAATTTACAGAGAAAGGTGAAAAGGAGAAACAAGCCATGGATTTTAAAAACTACATATGATATTGTGAATGCATGGAAATGGAAAACAATACACAGATTTGGAAAACTAGATGGTTTATCAAATCATTTAAATAAATATATTGAAATTCTAAATCCTAAAATTCATTTAAGAGTTTAATCAAATATTTGGAAATTTTATTTAAAAGTATATTTTTCCTCAAATATTTGTGACAAAATAAAGGATGATGAAAATCAGAAAATGACAAAAAAGGAATTCAAAGTAGCAGATGGCAAACCAATCAAATTTTAAGGGAGAATTCGTTGATTATTGGGAAACAGTTTCAACATTTTTCCAGACTTCAAGCGAATGAAGATAATTTTGAAACACCTAACAATGGAAGAGAAACGGATTGAAGATTATTTTACAAATTTTTAGTAGTCATTCAACAATTCCAGATTTCAAGGCAAGATACTTGCAAGCAGTTCAAAGTTTCCAGCAGATAATTTAGAGGGAGTGTTTTATTTTTAGTATACTATTCAGGATTGTATTCCATAACTATTATAACAATTAGTAGATATCTTGTCTATATATTTTATTTCATTTGTAATAAATGGTGTGGGCTTTTGATGCCAAGGCTCTTCACTTTGAAATAGCTTATATTATAGCATTTCCAATGAATGCCTTCCGATTTTAGTTTGATGGAATTTTATGTTTTCTAGTATGTATTTCTAGTGTTTCATATCTTTTTCTACACATGTTCAAAGCATTTATATGAAGGTGTGGGTAAGTATAGATTAAGTCATAATCTCTCTCAAATCCTCTGTGGATTAATAGCCATTAAAAGATATTAACTTATTGGACTATCTATCTGAAATAGCTCTTCTTAGAATTGGTTTCAGTTTTGCCTTCTTGAATACTCTGCAATGTGTTTTGTTGGGCTGTAGAAATCTTCTACATGCATCCAAATTTCCCTAGTTGTTAAGAAGTTTGTCTGATTGCTTAATTATGAGGAATCTCCTTACATTCTTCTATCATAATCCTTGAAAAGCTAAGTCATTCTATCAGGTTGGAGAAAAGCTAAGTCATTCTATCAGGTTGGAAGTTGACATTGAAAAGCTAAGTCATTCTATCAGGTTGGAAGTTGACACGTTCTGAAGGGACCTTATGAGAGAGGCCTTAAATCATGGATAGAGATTGTCATTGATCGCCAACCACTACCAATTAAAACCATAAATCTGGCCATTGTGCTTCAAATGTTGTTGTTCAGTGGCAAGTGAACAACGTCAAACAAAGCCTCCTAACCATTGAGGGATCCCCCTCTAGTTCAAGCGCTAGCTTGATCCTAAAGGTTGGTTGAGTTGGTTTCCTGGCGTACTTTTTGCAGCCAAGGGCTGCCTTCAGGAAACAAGTAAAATGGTTGACGGCACATGAATTGATGATGATCAGGTTTACGGTATGACTCCATGCCCAACACTAAATGCAATTGGTCTAGTAGTTCTTTGTGTTCCACAGGGGAAGCAACCCCATTGGTGCTGATGTTGTAACATATTTAGGTACGCTGAAAATTAAAAAGATTTCAATGAAAAATTGTCAATTTCCTTCTAGGCTAAATGTTAAGATATATATTTATTATGCTTTTGAATGGTTTATTTTTTATATATAATAATTTTAATTATAAATATTTTTATTTTTATAAAAATGTAATTATATAATTTTATGGAAATATTTATTTAAAATTAAAATTATATTATAAAAAATAAAAATTCAATAGCATTTAAAACCAACACTCAAAAGCTAAAAGTCAAAGCTTACACGTGTTATTTCCTCATAACTTTGCACCCCCTTCCTCATAACTTTGCACCCCCAACCCCCCGCTTCCTAAACCACTTAGGACCACCCCCCTCCCCAAACCATGAAATTTATTGTTTTGACTTTTATAAATATTGCGGGAATGGAATTTCATACTATTATGAAATAAATGCTATGTGGTTCAAAGGCTAAATAAACAAAATAAAATGAAACTAGATTTTCGAGGAAGTGGGTGAAATGAAATAACACGGTAAGGTGTAAAATGATTTTACAGCTACACGTAAAATGAAATATGAAATTCACGGATGCCATGAATTTATCAGAGAATATAAAAGAGAAAACTTCATACGAAGTTAATGTATAGGTGAGCAAAGATGGCATTCATGTAAATGCATTTCATGATGGGAGATTAAGGTAAAAGAAGTATGGTGAAATCAATTTACAGGTATAAAATCATGTTGCCCGTGAAAGTAAAAGAGAAAAGTGAAAATACTCTACCAACCACACAAATCAACACATGGTTTTCCAAAACCATCTAGGTATTCTACAAGGGTAAAAGGAATTGAAAATACTCTACCAACCACACAAATCAACACATTGTTTTCCAAAACCATCTAGGTATTTTACAAGGGCAAAAGGAATTTACAGGTATGAAATGAATTTATAGAGAAAGGTGAAAAGAAGAAACAAGCCATGGACTTTAAAAACTACAAATGGTTTTGACAATCCATGGAAAGGAAAAACAATACACAAATTTGGAAAGCGAAGATGACATTCATGTAAATGCATTTGACGATTGGAGATTAAGGTAAAATAAGCATGGTAAAATCAATTTACGGGTATAAAATCATGTTTCCGTGAAAGTAAAAGAGAAAAGTGAAAATACTCTACCATCCACACAAATCAACACATGGTTTTGCAAAACCATCGAGGTATTCTGGAAGGGTAAAAGGAATTTACAGGCATAAAATGAATTTATAGAGAAAGGTGAAAAGGAGAAAAAAGCCATGGACTTTAAAAACTACACAAAGTTTTGTGAATCCATGGAAAGGAAAAACAATACACAAATTTGGAAAACTAGATGGTTTATCAAATCATATAAATAAATATATTGAAATTCTAAATCCTGAAATTCATTTCAGAGTTTAATCAAATATCTTGAAATTTTAGTTAAAGTATATTTTTCCTCAAATATTTGTGACAAAATAAAGCATGACGAAAATAAAAAAAATGACAAAAATAAAATTCAAAGGGGCAGATGGCAAGGGACCAATGAGATTTAAAGGGACAGTTAGCTAGCTGATTATGGGAAAACATTTTCAACCTTTATGTAGACTTCAAGGGAATGAAAATACACCTAGTAGCAAAAGAGCAACAGATTGAGGATTATTTTGTAGATTTTCATTAGTCATTCAACCAATGCCAGATTTCAAGGCAAGATACTTGCACGCACTTTAAAGTTTCTAGCAGATAATTTAGAGAGAGTGTTTTATTTTTAGTATAATATTTAGGATTTTATTCCATAACTATTGTAACAGTTAGGAGATATTTTGTCTATATATATTATTTCATTTGTAATAAATAATGTGGGCTTTTGATGCAAGCTCTTCACTTTGTAATAGCTTCTATTATAGTATTTCTAATGAAAGTCTTTCGGCTCCAGTTTGACAGAATTTTGTGTTTTCTAGTATGTCTTTCTAGTGTTTCATATCTTATTTCTACACATGTTCAAAGAATTTATATGAAGTTGTGGGTAAGTGTAGATTAAGTCTTAATCTCTCTGAAATCCCCTATAAAATCATAACCTTTAGAAAGAAATTAGTTATTGGATTCTTTGTCCAAGATAACTCCACTTTGACTTGTTTTTGTTTTATGCCTTTTGATAGCCATTAAAAGATATTAGCTTATTCGATTATCTGTCCAAAATAGCTCCTCTTAGAATTGGTTTTAGTTTGGCCTTCAGTTTCCTCTGAATATATTTTGTTGGGATGTAGAAATCTTCCACACACATCCAAATTTCCCTAGTTGTTAAGAAATCTGTCTGATTGATTAATTATTAGGAATCTCCTTACATTCTTCTATCATAATCCTTTAAAAGCTAAGTCATTCTGTCAGGTTGGAAGTTCACACGTTCTAAAGGGACCATATGAGAGAGGTCTTAAATCATGGATAGGAATTATCATTGATCGCCAACCACTACCAATTAAAACCATAAATCTGGCCATTATGATTCAAAGGTTGTTTTTTAGTGACAAGTAAACAACGTTAAACAAAGCCTCGTAACCACTAAGGGATCCCCCTCTGGTTCAAGGGATAGCTTGAACCGAAAGGCTAGTTGAGTTGGTTTCCTAGCATAGTTTTTGCAATGAAGGACTACCTATGGGAAACAACAACATTTGGCGTCGTTGACCAAGAACGAAGTAACAAAGATATATTTCTCTATGGAACATTAAAGATTAGATCTATTCCTTGTTGGTGAACAAGGAGTAGGAATACCTATGGGAAACAACAACATTTGGTTTCGTTGACCAAGAACGAAGTAACAAAGATATATTTCTTTGTGGAACATTAAAGATTAGATCTATTCCTTGTTGGTGAACAAGGAGTAGGAATTTATTATTGGTTGCATTTCTTTCACCTATCAACTCCACTTTGTCATATGGTGATTCCACTGGGTAACCGATCCCATTGTTTCGAAATTTCAGTTGCCTTTACTACTATGCAAGATTCATTGATACTTGCAATCAGCAATATATGTCTCTCCCTCTCATCCATGGTCAGAAATCTAAAATATCTATAGAGGACGCAACTTTTAAAGTACACTTTTGATTATAAGTTTCCCATGGGATTTCATGTTCATATTTTATATATTTTTTAGATTTTTTAGTTGTTGGCAACATGGTTTGTCAATGAATCCAATCCATACTTGGTTACATTGGAAAGAACATTACACCTAACAGTGTAAAGTTTGTCAGTTCAGATAAATAAAGGTGTGTGGGATTGATTAGTTATTTTTAGATTTCAGTAAGAAATAGTGTCTGAATTAGTGCAAATATATGGTTGCATTTCACAATTGGAAGTTTTTAGTGTGCAGTAGTAGGGTATTCAAATGACAGGATTGATCCATGAGGATTGGTTATATTTTTATATGATGGCAGATGAATGATCAGGTTTACATTATGACTCCATGCCCAACACTTAAGGCAACTGGTCTACTAGTTCTTTGCATCCCACAAGGGAAGTAGTCCCGATTGGCGGTGATGTTGTAACATATTTTGGTATGTTGAAAATTAAAAAGATTTCAATGAGAAATTGCCAATTTCCTTCTAGGCTAAATGCTAAGATATATATTTATTATAATTTTGAATGGTTTATTTTTTTTATATAATAATTTAATTAAATATTTTTATTTTTATAAAATGTATTCATATATTTATTTGAAATATTTCTTTAAAATTAAAAAATTATATATAGAAAATAAACAAATTATCGCATTTAAAGCCAACCATCAAAAGCTAATGGTCAAAGCCTATGGCCCACCCCGCAATTAACTCTTTAAACTCCCCTATTCTTCCATGCCTCGAGATATGGGCACATTTAATCCAAGGGTTATGGGGGAATTTAAAGGTAAAATAAAAAAAAATAAGGTGAAACTAGATTTTAGAGAAAATTCAAAGATGGAAGGCCAAGTAGGTGAAATGAAATAACAGGGTAAGGTGTAAAATGATTTTACAGTTACACGAAAAATGAAATTCATGGATACAATGAATTTATCAGAGAAAATAAAAGGGAAAACTTCATATGAAATTAATGTACGGTGAGCAAAGATGGCATTCATGTAAATGAATTTCATGATGGGAAATTAAGGTAAAATAAGCATGTTGAAATCAATTTATAGGCATGGTGAAATCAATTTACAGGTATAAAATCATGTTGTAATGAAAGTAAAAGAGTAAAGTGAAAATACTCTACCAACCACACAAATCAACACATGGTTTTGAAAAACCATCCAGGTATTCTACAAGGGTAAAAGGAATTTACAGGTATGAAATGAAGAAAGGTGAAAGAGAGAAACAAACCATTGATTTTAAAAACTATACATGGTTTTGTGAATCCATGGATAGGTAAAACAATACACGAATTTGGAAACCTAGATGGTTTATCAAATCATTTAAATAGATATATTGAAATTATAAATCCTGAAATACAATTAAGAGTTTAATCAAATATTTGGAAATTTTATTTAAAATTGCAGATGGCAGACCAATCAGGTTTAAAGGGACAGTTAGCTGATTATGGGAAAACATTTTCAACCTTTTTCTAGACTTCAAGGGAATGTAGATCAGTGTAAAACAACTATTTCTAGTAGATAATCTAGAGAGAGAGTTTTATTTTTAGTTGTATCCCATAACTATTGTAACATTTTGGAGAGATTTTGTCTATATATATTATTTCATTTGTGATAAATAGTGTGGGCTTTTGATGCCAAGGCTCTTCACTTTTTAATAGCTTCTATTATAGTATTTCTAATGAAAGCCTTCTCTAGTTTGATATAATTTTGTGTTTTCTACTATGTCTTTCTAATGTTTCATATCTTATTTCTACACATGTTCAAAGCATTTATATGAAGTTGTGGATAAGTGTAGATTAATTCTTAATCTCTTTGAAATCCCCTTTAAAATCATAACCTTTAGAAAGAGATTACTTATTGGATTGTTTGTCCAGGATAACTCATCTTTGACTAATTTTTGTTTTATGCCTTCTGATAGCCATTAAAAGATATTAGCTTATTGGACAATCTATCCGAAATAGCTCAACTTAGAATTGGTTTTAGTTTGGCCTTCAGTTTCCTTTGAATATATTTTTTTGGGTTGTATAAATCTTCTACACACATCCACATTTCCCTGGTCGTTAAGAAGTTTGTCCGATTGCTTAATTATTAGGAATCTCCTTAAATTGTTCTATCATAATCCTTGAAAAGCTAAATCATTCTCTCAGGCTGGAAGCTGACACATTCTGAAGGGACCCTGTGAGAGAGGCTTTAAATCATGCATAGGGATTCTCATTAACTACCAACCACCCCCAATTAAAACCATAAATCTTCCATTGTGCTTCAAAGGCTGTTGTTCAGTGACAGGTGAACAACATTAAACAAAACCTCATAACACTTGAGGGAGCCCCCTCTAGTTGAAGGGTCAACTTGAACCTAAATGCTGGTTGATTTGGTTTCCTGGCGTAGGTTTTACAGCCAAGGACTGCCTACTAGAAAGAAGTACAATAGAAGGATCATCTTCAACATGTTGACACGGTGCTCAAACTATTAGAAGAGAAACAGTTTTATGGAAAAAGCTCCAAATTTTTCTTTGGAGTGCAAGTGGTGGAGTATCTAGGTCATATTGCATCTCATTGATCCAAAATGGATCCGGTTTTCCTCCAGGTCAATGTCTTCAAATTCATATCAAAGTAGGATTAAGTCAAAGTACTCATTGATATGATTCCAGTGGTGTGAATGGCATGTAAATTTGAGTCTGGATGAAGAAGTTAAAGCCAGTCAAAGTTTTTGGAAAATTAGGGAAAAAGTCAAAAATTCAAAAATTCAAAGGTCAAAGTAGGATTAAGTCAAAGTGCTCATTGATACGATTCCAATGGTGTGAATGGCATGTAAATTTGAGTCTGGATGAAGAAGTTAAAGCTAGTCAAAGTTTTTGGAAAATTAGGGAAAAAGTCAAAAATTCAAAAATTCAGAGGTCAACAGTCAACGATCAACAGGGTGATGTCAGTAGGACATGTGTCATCTGAGGAATGCACCACCTATCCTGGATGATTTCATCAGATAAGGTGATGTGTCGCAGTGTGATTGGATGATATGGGCCAATTCAGTGTTGACATGTGGCAGCCCAGATTTTGTCCAATGTGGCCTTATTTCCAAAATTTTAGGGATTAGGGAAGATCGAACCCATGACCTCCCAAAATGGCTAAGTCTTGACCAGAACTAGCTCACCGGATGAGCTACCGCAGGTCTTGTTAAGGTTGGTGATGATATTATATTTAAGGTTATGCAGGTTTGTGGCCAGAAAAAAGACGGACGGTCGGGGTCAACCCCACGACCGACAGACCTTTATATATATATATAATATATATATATATTATATATATAATATATATATATATATATAATATAGATAGATAGATTAAGAATATATATAGATAGATATATCACCATGAATATATCATGTATCACGACCAATCCAATTTCATACAATGTAATACATAACCAATGGCGGAAGGTAGGATGGGGGTTTCGAACCTCCAACCCACCAAAAACCATATATACCAATGACTTCAACGCAGTTTGATAACCAACATGCCAAGGGCAGGGCTTAGCAAGCCAAGCTCCCATTACTTTATTTAAATTTTATACAGGTGTCAAACAACCAAACCATTAGCGCACAAACCAAGGCGGTTTTGTGTAGGCACAGGTGGTTTTGTGCAGACAGAGGCAGTTTTGCAGAAGGCAGAGGTGGTTTTGCTCATTTTAGGGGATCTGGAGGTCATAGTGGCCAAATATGGTCAAGTTTATACTCGTTTGGCTCAAAATTTTGAGCTGAACGCAATGGTGAGGTCCATTTTCTCATTTGAGTCTCTTTTTTTTGAGCTCATACCTATAATAGCATTTTGAAGAGAAATAAAGTGGTTAGCATTGGAAGCTAAAGGACCAAGAGACGTAGCTAGGAATTCTGGTGAACTCCTTTATTAAATTTTTCTGTGTTGATGTGTTTGAATGTGTTTTCAACTTGCTTATGTGTTTATGTTATTTGCAATCTTTTCGATCCGTTGCACTAAGTAACATAAGCAACTTCACATAAAGTCTATAATACCTTTTTCATTAACAGATCACTCATGAAGTTGTTAAGGTAGACCCTAGCAAAATTAAAGCCATTAAGGAATGGAAAATCCCCACATCCATAAAGCATCTACGAGGATTTCTCGGGTTGACAGGGTTTTATCGCAAGTTTGTTGAGAATATTGGAGAATAGAAGCACCTCTAACAACATTATTGAGGAAAGATGCATTTTAATGGACTCCATAAGCAATGAAGGCCTTTGAACATATTAAAGAGACAATGTGCCAAGCACAAGTCTTAGCTACATCGGTCTTCAAAAAAACCTTTATTGTAGAATGTGATGCCTCAGGAAATGGAATTGGTGTTGTTTTAATGCAAGAAGAAAGACCATTGTTTCTGAAAGTCATCTAATCAGAGGAAAGTATTTACACAAAGCTATTCATGAGAAGGAAGTGTTGGAAAGACTACATGCTCTTAAGAAATGGCAACCTTACCTAATGAGAAGATCCCAGTTCAAACAATATTGTCAGAACTTGACAAGGAAGGAAAAATCATATTGGAACCTGAATCAGTCACAAAAACAAGAAATCGACAACTATGAAATTGATCAATTTCAGAGTATCTCATCAACTGGAATAACTTACCCACTGAAGATTCCACATGCGAGGATGAGAATTATATACGAAAGCATCCAGAACTACTCAAATATTGAGGACAACACTTTTTGAAGGAAAGGGGCATGTTAGGTCCCTATACTACTAGTGTAACCCCTTATTGTTGTTAGTGCAACCCTCTTATTGTATTATTGTACCCATATAGTCAGCATGTTGTTAGTATTGTGCCCCATAGAGGCCCACTATTGTTATTTTTGTATCCCTACAATATTATTTTTATGTAGGTTCTGATTGTATTGGGACCCCTTAGACTCCTATATATAGAAAGGAGGTTTCCTCCTCAAAGAGGATGATTTTGAAATCGTTGATCTATCTTTTCTGTCTTTTTTGAGTTTGTTTCATAACAAAGTATTCTTTTTTTTAATAAGAATGCTAATGCAATGCAATTTTTTGTTTTTGAAATGAAATATGCTTAATGCAATTTTTTTGTTTTTGCAGAAAGTAAAAGAAATGAATCAACTAGGGAAGAAAATGATGCATACTTTAACATCTCACCAGCAACGACACCCATTGATATTGCAATAAGGATGATGCAACTCCCAAGGATACCAACTTTAATTATCAACCCAGAGTTCGTACAAACTTATTAGTTATCGGCACTATGTATGCAACATACATTTTGTCCTTCCTTCACTATCAGCATACATTATGTCCTTCTTTCATTGTCATGATGTAATGGAGTGAATGTAATGAAATCAAATCCTAAACTATTTGCAACAAATGAAATGCTCGAAATGGAAACCTTAACCTATTGTAGGAAACAAAATACAAGGAAATAAAACCTATTCTAATTGCATAAAGAAAATATCATGAACTAAATATCAATCATTACATTTCAAAGAGTTTATATCCATTGACATAGTTCCTTGGATGTGGTAATCAATAAAATCATCATTGTATTCCCATTTCATAAATTTGTCCATTAACCCAAATCGTTGAGATGATTTCCATGGGTTAAAAGGCAATTCCTAAGTGGTGTTTTTTCCTCCTCAAGGATTGATTTAGAGCCTAGGGGTCATGATTCAACTATAAGGGATGAACACCAATATTTTTGAGCAAATTTGGGCAAGTATATACACACTAGAAGAGTGTTATAGGAAACTACTGGATACTACAATAATTTATGATTCACCGAATGACAAAGAAAATCAAATCCAAATTGGATGGGACAATTTTTTTTATTGAATAGGATGTCTTAGGTCTCCATTCTAAGTAGAATCACTCAAAAATACCCCTATTAATGCATGCTAAAAAATAGCAGAAAATTACTAGTCTACACTCTAGAAATTCGAGAACTCGTGATTTAGTATATATATCAAACACCTAGATTAATCAAGTGAAAATGCAATGGGGTAATTTTTTTTATTAACTAGAATGTTTTTTTGGTCTAATGCAAGTGGAATCAACTCAATTGAAGCTCGTTATCATGTTCTAAAAAATAGCAGAAATTTACTACTATTTGCCACAAATGGACTTCTAGAAATTTAGATTTTGGAATAAGAAAACTAATACAAGTAGTTCAATGATTACTATGACCTTCCAAAGTTGTTCCAAGGATGAAATGATGCTTTTGATCCTGCAAAATAAATTACTTCAACCATTTAACCCAATCCTATAACAAGAAATCGCTCACGGGGCTTTGGATTGACGGTGAATGGGTGCGCTGTTAAGTCACTCCTTGCGATAGGTCACCGGTTCAAATCCCCCGTGGGTACTTAGGTTAGTCTTAACGTAGGAAAAAAAAAATCCTATAACAAGAAATCATCAATACTAAATGCAGAAATAGAAAAAAACAAGAACAAGAGATGCATGTGAATAAGAAGTGAAATGAAGAAAAGTAAATGATACAAAAGGGCTCTAAGGCTCCTAGGATGGCCAAGCCCAAGGAAACTCAGATTCCTATGAAGGAGACCAATATTTAGAAGCTGAACATGGCACCAATCTCCATTATTTCCATCAATACAATTAAATCTCTGCAAGAAATGAAAGTGGAGGTGCAAAAATATGAGTTTTCTCCACAAAAAGACTAATAAAAATCAACCCCTTGAAGAAAATTTAACTTGATACTTATACAAAATTATTAGGAATCATTCCCCATGAAAGGAGGAAGATTTCACCTCCAAAATCCCTCAAATAGTGGATATGGTTCCCAACACTAGGAATCTGCATTAAATGACAACGAACACATTCCTAGATTTTCTCAATCATTGGAGCTCCAGAATTTGTGCAATAATTTTAGAATATATTGTTGATTTATTATCCAATATTTATCTTGTTTTAGTAGGGAGAAAGTACCTAAATTATCTCCTCCTCCAAATTTCTATAATTTGCCCAATATTCTTCATTACTCTACAAAAATAAATAACATTAGGCACAAATATGCAATTATCCATAAACCTTCCTAATGAACATATTAAAGATAAAAAGCATTATTAAGTGTAGAAGGATAGATTTAATATAGCCTTCATGTGCTTAAGAAATGTTAGATGGACCTTAAGTTGTGTCTAATTTGGAGGTCCATCATGCTTGTAGCTGCTTGAGGGATTTTTTACACTCTTCTTCCTTGAGCCACATAGCAGTTTCCATTTCCCAAAGATGACACTTAACCTCTTCCCTTCTTTCGAATTCTTGTATAAGAACATGGGGGTCGTAGTCTAGGATCTTCAAGGTTGCCTGAAGATATTTTATCTGTTTTTCCTTTTCCTCGAGTAACTTCTTTAGAGGGGCATTGCTTTTAGGATGACCAGATTTTCGAATGACAATCTCTTCTAATTCTTTGATTTGGTCAGTTTTGGTGCACAGTGCCATATGGGTTATATTTAGTTGTTCATAAACTTTTCCAACATAGCCTACACATTCCTATTTCCTATTATGGAGTCGAGGAGTCTGCGAGCCACTATATCACTTGCTTATCAGCGTAAGTTAATCACATCCATGTCTGACACTTTTCCCAAATTTATAGCCAGGGAAGATGTTCTAGATCGAACTACTTTCTGGTTTTCCCCTGTCTCAGGTTGCAACATAGTAAGGTTCAAGACGTTCGTCTTGAAATCAACCATTGATATAAAACAAGGTCTCCTTAAAGCTAACATCTCTTAGAGTGCTGAGGCGTCCATTTATTGGGACTATTCAGGGACTGCAACAAGCTCTTTACCATACGTCATTTTTTCTTCTGCTTAGTAAATGAGTGTTGGATATCCAAGGCTTGAGTCCTAGAATCCTAAGTTAGATATCCCTTAAGGTTTGTCTGATCTCTGTGTCCAATTGCTCAATCTGTTGGTCAAAATCATCTATTTTCACATCGAATTCTTTTGATTTGACATGCCAAACTAGCTCAAATTGAGTTAATCCATTGACTTTTTGCTTACTCGCATCGGTAGTAGAACATGAAACTAAATTTTCAGCTTCTCCTGTGTGTTCCTAAACTTGTGAGTGGACAAAGCCATCTTGTATGAATAAGTCAATCATTCTTGTAGATGGTACCAATTGTAAATATTCCTCTGGTAGTACTAACGAGTTTGCCAATTTTTCCAACTTTGGTCTGCTTTCATGAATATAAGTAGATAATCTGACCTATTTTTTAAGTCGCAAAATAATACCTAATGGATCATAACACCAACAATCGTCTTCCGTGAAACTAAAAGAAGACATTTCCTTTTCCACAACATTAATGGAATTCTTATTTTTAACAATTAGAGGAGATATAGCATAAGGATAAGTGAACAACGCTTCTTTCTTTCTAGACACAAAATGAAATTCATTAAGCATAATTTTCTACCTTAATACTTCGTATGCAAATAGTAAAGGTGTTACATACTTTGGAACTCGAGACGACTGATTATCAAACACATATAACTGTATTACAATGTATTCTAGAATAAAAACCCAACTACCAATAATTTCTTGCTCGATCAACCTTTGTACTTTGACTTGGTCTTCTGAGATTTGATTCACTCTAGCTTTAGTTATTTTAACTTTTAAAGGATAGGTAAAGCAGTCGATATACTAAGAGTAGACCAATGGAATATGCTGAGGATATATGGCATCAAACCAACATAATACTTATTTTTCTCTGCCTTTAGCATCTGTAGTGCTTAGGAGGAGTCTAGAAGCGAGAAAACATGAAGGGTAATTATACAAAATCAAGTGAAAAAGGTAGGAATAGTGTCGGAAAGAGCAGAAAGGAAGGGTGGTAGACAAATCCATCGTGGGGGCCAGAGCTAAGTATTTGGGAAAATTAATGGTATGCTAGTTTGGCTTAAGTGTTACATACTTTGGAACTCGAGACGACTGATTATCAAACACATATAACTGTATTACAATGTATTCTAGAATAAAAACCCAACTACCAATAATTTCTTGCTCGATCAACCTTTGTACTTTGACTTGGTCTTCTGAGATTTGATTCACTCTAGCTTTAGTTATTTTAACTTTTAAAGGATAGGTAAAGCAGTCGATATACTAAGAGTAGACCAATGGAATACGCTGAGGATATATGGCATCAAACCAACATAATACTTATTTTTCTCTGCCTTTAGCATCTGTAGTGCTTAGGAGGAGTCTAGAAGCGAGAAAAAATGAAGGGTAATTATACAAAATCAAGTGAACAAGGTAGGAATAGTGTCGGAAAGAGCGGAAAGGAAGGGTGGTAGACAAATCCATCGTGGGGGCCAGAGCTAAGTATTTGGGAAAATTAATGGTATGCTAGTTTGGCTTAAGAGTAACAAAATGAATTGTTAAAAGCAATGATTCATCCACCCTAGAGTCATCAGCGAGATTGAAAAGAACTGACAAGAGAGACGTTAAGGTTTGATAGAAGGGTTTTAGAAAATTAGTTGGAATAGGAAAAACTATCTTTAGCTTAGGGTCGAGATTTTTAAAAAGGGTTCGAAGGAATTCAAGCTTATTTTCTTCTGCCCAAGTAATGAATTGGTTTTCTATCCCTCTGTTTGTAATGTCTATTTCTTGGGATGGAATGCCCAACATTTCTGCAATAATTATCTTGTCAATATTTAAAAATAAAGCATGGCTATTCCTAAATTATATTTCTTGTTGTTCTGGTTCAAAGATTTCAGTTGGAAACTATATGGAATCAAGATCGAAATGGACCGACAGAAGAGCTGCATGCAGGATTATGGTCCTGAGCAAGAAATGGTCATTAGCTGACATAACATTTGATGAAGAGAGAGTTCTCTTTAGGGTGAGATTATCATTGAGGCACACCTTGGTGTCTTTCACTCCCACCAACTCATCCACGAGGGCTTCGTTTCCTGTTACCTCATCCATAATGGCTTGAATGGGTAGGATTACAACTGTAATAAAAAAGGTAGAGAGAAATAATAACTTACAGGTGAATGCATTTGAATTCATGATGAACACAATAGTCTTGTAGCCTTGATGGGATCATGGCCGAGCTCGAGCAAATATCATGTAGAGAGAAAAAATAATGAGCAAAATGAAAAAACAATGGCAATGCTTAGGCTTAATGATGTTTTAAGGCACTCATTATTGTAGCGGATGGGTGTGAAATTACCATAAGCTAGGTTACCAACCACAGCGGGTAGGACCCACCCATCGCATGAAAGAAACAAGTTAAACAACATGCAAGTTTAGATGGGATGACCGTTGATCTAATATCGATCAATGGTGATCATGGTATCATGTCTGCGGGGATGCGCTAATGGGTGAGAAGCTTCAATTGCGATAGGTTCTGAGAGACGTCAGATGTAGGGTTAATCAATGGTCTACGTGCATCGAGAAATAATGAAGCACTTATTACATGCACACCTTCATATGAATAGTATTCATAGGGATAATTAGATTAATTTTGACGACGATCAGGCCAGGAACTTGCAAGAGTTTTAAATGAGTCGGGAATTTGATATAAACTATCCAGCACATGATTGGAAAGCATGAGAGCTTTGGTTAGCTATTGACCTTTAATTAAAGGTAGATTCACCCTGCAATCATGTTCAAATGTTAGAGAAATCATTAAATTACCCTATAAAGTTTATGAAAGCTTAATTTGTATAAACATTTCATGGGGGGCAATTGTTTTCCCCACATATATGTTTTCCACCATGGTATAAGAGGATGAGAAGTGAAAACCCATTATTCATACATATGGGGATAGCCACATGTGGACTTTCAAAAATATTATAAAAGGTCCAAAATCATAACTCTAGTTGAGGCTTAAGAGAGTATTGAGCTATGTTTATTATTAGGCTACTAGGAGGAAGAGGGCATCCATTGTATTCCATTATGTTTTGTTCCATAGTTGAGTAGATAAACTAGAAGTGGGAATTTAGAGAGCATATAAGAGGGGTTAAAATTTTGTAATGACCTTACATGCCACAAGTCTCAAGTAACTCCATAGAGAGTACCTCTTACTTTGGAATTGCATATTTCCATACCAAAGAAAGGGAGCAAAGAATCCTCAATGTTTAGTTAGGTTTTCTCATGTAATGGTTTCCTAGGACAAAATTTGTGTATATTATGGATGGTGTGTGTATATATGTTCAATATTTATCACATTTTATCTAATTTATTCATTTAAGCATGAAAATAGTAAATAAATAACTTGGGACCCAAAGGGAATTAACATTCATAGTAAAAATTTCAGTATTTTATCAAATATTTGTGATGAATTATTCAATGGAATATTCATGGTCCTAAAGCTAGGCCTCTTCAAGGCTTATGATAGAGCCAACATAGTATGAACCATGCACCTTAAAAATGATAAGAAACCAATAATTACAATCACCCCCATTCATAATGAATACAATGTATAAGACAAGATTTGATGATTCTAAGACTAGGTATCTTTAGTATATGTATAGGAGACAAAGGGCACAATTACAATAAAATGGTACAATGAAAGGTTCTAACCAACATGACAATCTAATAATATAAATTTAATATCTAAATATATGGGCTTAATAAGGGGTACTAAGGTTAACATGAGGCTTATATAGGGATTAACATGCCCATCCCCTTCAAATGAGTGTTGTTCTTAACACTTGACTATCTACGAATGTTTTACATGAACAACACATCTACCCATGTCGACTCTGCCACTAGTAGGTTCTTCCATTTGATGATTCTCAATTTATCAACTACATAATCCTTGTTTTTAGGATTGTTTCTAGTATGATTTTCCCTTTTTCATTAATATTCAGTAAAAGAGTTTAGACTAGGATCTTGTCATTGATTACCTTTTTAAGCAAGAAACATGGAAGATTGGATGTACACGTGAAGATGGAGGCAACTCCAATTTGTAAGTCATACTTTCAATCCTCTACAATAATTTACAACGGCCATATACCTTGGTGCTAATTTTTTATCCTTCTTTTGTTTCTTGAGTGCCATTTATTTATATGATTTTAGTCTCATAAGTACCAATCCCTTACTTCAAATTCCCTTTCTATGTGATGCTTATCTACTTGTTGTTTCATACTATTTTGTGTTTTAGCCAAGCTCTCAATTTGAGAACCTCTTGTTGGTGACCTGTGTGGACTTCCACTACTTGATCCTTTACATACCATTTTAAGGGTGATGTGATTGATGGATGATGGTATCCATAAAGTGCCCTAAATAGGGAAAATTTTGATGAAGTACAGAATGATGTGTTGTACCACCATTCTACCAAGGGAAACAACTTGAGCCAATGTTTGTGTTTATAAAATGAAAAGCAATGTAGATATCCTTCTAAAAATATTCACAATGTCAATTTTCCCATTGAATGGAGGATAGTAAGATGAGTTGTGAGTAAATTGAGTACTAAAACAAGAAAATAATTTACTGAAAATTGCATCTTTTCCACTTACAATAATGTTTGGTATTCCATGTCACTTTTGGAATGCTTATGTGAATGCTTATACCATTGTATTTTCTTTAAATGAATGAGAAAGTGAGAAAAATGGGCATATGTTTTCATGTGATCTACCACTACCATCATGGCATTCTTTCCTTGAGATTTAGGTAAACCTATAATAAAATTCATTGGAACTTCTTCCCAACATTGAGTTGGTATGATTAAGGATTGTAAGATCCTTAGGCTCCTAATTGTCTTTGCCTTATTCTATTGGCATACAATACATTCAACCAAAATCGTTTACACATATTCTTTAAGACCTTCCCAAAAACATCTTTCTTGATTCTATGGTATGTTTTCAATAACTTTGAATTTCCTTCTATAGGAGAAGGAAAGGACCTTTTGTTTGAGTTGAGAAGTCTTACATCAATATAAGAGATCTTAATACCACAAAAAAATCATTCTTCCACATAAATTTTTCTACTACATCAAGGTCCTCTTGTAGTAGTTGAATGATCTTGCATACCTTCTCATCTTGCTTCCATTATATCCTTGTTTTCTTCCTCCACCTAGTCATATTGTGGAATGGACATAGTGCATAATATACCCTTTGTATCTTCCTCTTTCCATGAGAGTGCATCTACCAAAATATTTTATTTCCCCTTTCTATAAACAATTTCAAGTCACAACCTAGAATCTTTGTCACCCATATTTTTATTTTTATTAAGATAGTCTTTGTTCCAAGAAGTACTTCAAACTATCATTATATGTTTTTTATTTTAAGTGCGTTCCTTTTACATATGGACATACTTCTTAACCACATGTAGTATGGTCAAAATTATAGATGGGCCTGTATAACTTATTTCCTTTAAGTGTGATACTTTTAAAGGCAAAGTGCCTTCCTTCTTACATCAAAACTGCACTGGATCCATGACCTGAGGCACCAGACTCCACATTGAAGGTTTTTGTGAAGTTAGGTTTGGCCAATATGGGAGTTCTACACATGGCATATTTATGCTTTTCAAAAGCTTTGGTTGCTTCTTTAGTCCAAGAAAATTCTCTTATTCAATAATTTTGTTGGATGTAATGCTATTTGACCATAATTATTTACAAACTTGTAGTAATATTGTGTCAATTCTATGAAACCTTTGATTTTCTTCAAGGTCTTCGGGATTGACCATCCCCTCATAGATTTGATTTTGTTAGGGTCAATTTTGAAACCTTCATAGGATACAATATGACCCAAATATTCCAAATCTCTTACCCCAAAGGTACAATTGGAAATCTTTGTATATAGTTGTTTCTCTTTCAATAGTGTTAAGACCATGTCAACATGTTGAACATGCTCTTCCAAAGATTTATGTTAGATTAGTATGTCATTAAAAACTAATAATGCAAGTTTTCTAAACAAGGGTTTGAATCAAAGCTTTGAAATGTTGAAGGTGCATTAGTAAGTCCAAATGGCATAACCAAAAACTCATAATGACCTTCATGTGTTATAAATGTTGTTTTGGAAATGTCTTCTTGCCTCATTTTGATTTGATGATATCCAAATTGGAGATCTAGCTTATTAAATAAAATTTCTCCATAAAATCCATCTAATAATTCATAAATAACAAAAATAGTAGTTTTACCTTTGATCACATCTTTTGATTTGTCTGTAATTTAAACACATACACTATGAACCATCCTTTTTATAACCAAAACCAATGGTGAACAAAAAGCACTTTGGATATATTAAATGATGTTAGCCTATTGGCACTTTGTGATCGAGGGTTGTGATTGGGGACTTTACCTCCACGAGCATCTTCCTTTATTGGCCTTCTCGACCTCTTCCATTTACGACTTCCTTGTGAATGGTTTGATATCACGAAGGGCCCGATAGATAGCCTATTTATTGACATCTTGGATAATGCTTGTCAACTAACAATGGGGGATTTCCTTCATAGTTTATCGCCATGTTGTACATTTATGGCCCTCTCATTGTGCTCTTGGCTCTTCATGTCCTTCGGGTCTTCGGGCATATGACTTAGGCTAGGACTTTGCTTGGATAACTTATTCTCAGCAAGTCATGACAAAATATATTCAAAACTACAATAATTCCATTAATGACAACATATTCAACATGCTTCCCCTAAATTTGACATCAATGAGAATACATTCAACAAACACTTGGGTAGGTAGTGTGGGGGGGGGGGGGGGGGGGGGGGGGGGGGGGGGGGGGGGGTGGCCTACAAATTATTTGATTCTTTGATAGAAACTCTAGAAGAGAAAGTGATCTATAATCTAGCTTAGGAAACATCACTTCAATTCATCTCTATATTGCAACAGGAATTGAAAATCATAGATATATTAGACCTTAAATGTATAGAAAAGGAGCAATGGGAGGCTTACATAAAAAAATTAAGGTGAATCATGCTTGTATTAAAGAGCTAGAGAATGACTTAGTTTGGTATAGAAACTCAAATATTAGTCTTTACACGCCCATACTATTATATGAATCTATGTTTATAAATGAAATACCAGTAGAGGTGTAGTGGTGGTGGAAGTAAATATTGAAGATCATATCTCCCTTGAAAGTACAGTTCTGCTTGGCAATCAAATTGATGTGGCCAGCCCACGTGGTCCCACGCCAGCTCACTCCCTCACGGTACTTCGCTGATATTCGGTATTGATTATGGTTTGATTGCTGATATTTTGGTTTTGATTTGGTAATTGAATGTGGTAGGTGATTGTCAATCAACCCCTGGTACTTACCTGTCCTCGCTGCGACACCTGTCCTCCTCGTATCTGCCAAACCCTAATCTCATTACCACCCTTTTCACTTTTTCAACTCACGCTCATTTGGCATTTTCACTCCGTCGTTTTCGCTGCTCTGTGGTTTGGTTCTGATACTCGGCTCCATCTATGGTTGCTCTCCACCTGTGGTGATACATTGTTATGGTTCTGATGGTTTGTTGGTTAAACACTATGGTTCGATATTGTCTTCATGTCCGTGTACTTGGTTCAGGCGTTTGCTGGTAAGTTGTGGCTCTTTTACTTGGCATTCTGTTGGTTCTTCGTGACTTTGCTCAGTCGACTGGTTCTCCTTCTGTATTCACTATTTGTCTCGGTCAATGGCACTGTAATTTTATGATAAATGTTGGTGTTGAGGGTTTCACTTCATCTCGGTGAGTTGAGGACTCAGTTCACTTATCAGGTAAGTTTCTCCTCTTTTACCACACTCACTTCACTTCTTGCTAATTCGTCTTTATCCTTACGGTTTCATTTCTGGTTCGAGGGTTTTATTGTATCAACAAACCCTAACTTATTCCTTTGTACTTGTTACAGGTGACCGGTTCCGTGGCTCTTCGCAATGAGTGTAGTTGATACTCTTCTGGGTAGCTCTGTTCTTATCTTGGTGGCTCTTCGTTTTTCACTGTATCTGCCTGTATCGTGGTCTGTGTGTTTGGATGCATCCGTGGCTCTCTGTTCTGGTTGTAGTTGTCGACGTCTGTATGATTATTAGCTATAACATTTAATGTTTTGGGTTGCTTTAACTCGTAGTTGTAATGTAGAAGTTTGTTGTAGGTTTTGGTTAGTGGATGATTCGGTTCATCGAACCCTCATCACACGATTCATTCATGTAATATTAACTTTGACAGGCCTGCAATGTAATATATTGGAATTTGCAATCTACAGTTAATCTTTGATGTTATTGCTTACCCGGTTTCGACTGTGGGTCGTTGTGCTCCTCGGCTCTGTTCGCCACTTTTCGCCTGTTGCTCACTCTCGTCTTGACTTGTCTTGAGACTCGGGGTATTTGGAATGTCGGTCCTGTATTTGCCTGTAACGATATTTGCTATGCGATAATATATATGTGTGAACTTGTTTTGTGAATCTCTGTCACTATGTTTGCCTGCACGAATTATTTGTACAGAAATATATAGATAGAATTTTTAATACAGAGGACTTATGTATTTCATTTATACATCTATGTGTGCACAGAATTTAGATGAAGGGAATTTGAAATATATTTCTCTAGTTCTCTCTTTCAATTACTTAGCTGCTGAACTCTCCTGTGGTTTTTGGTCTGTTCTTTTATACAATAGGTATAGGTAGTTAGATAACTGTAGATAGTTATCCCTTCAGTTTGTCAGATGGTTATCCTATTTCAGTTTTGCTTGGCAGTTACTAAAACTTACTCTACCTGTCTATTCGTTTGCTTACTTTGTCATCTTTGTCCCACAAGGGTTTGCCGTTTACATTATTCATTGATATTAACCTAATTCTAACAACTAGAATTAAAACCTGTTGCCACAGTAAATAAAAATAAATGAAACTTAACTAACAAAAACTAATGTTGTAGTTGACTTTGGTAGAAAATAAAATAAAAAATGTAAGAACCCTGACAGACTTGCTGTCCTTTTGTCGAACTGTTCATCTTTCCCAATCTTCTTCCGAAACTTTGTCTGCCATTTCTCGGTCTTCACCCTGTCGACCAGATGCTCCTGCATCAGGCTGCTGGGGTAAAAGAGAGATCTCATGGCTCTGTTCCATGAGTTCCTCCACCGAGTAGCCCGCCTTCCGAATCTGTATCTCGTCGAGCCAGGAACTATCCTCCATTGGACGGTCCTTCCACTTGACGAGATAACGCAGATACTCCTTCCTGTGCGTCTTCTTGGCTACATGTGTGCTGATGATTCCTTCGATCTCATGGGTCTTGACCGACGGTAACTGTTTCTTCCAAAGACTGCTCTCAAACTGGTTGCCCCGTTGTGGCTGTACCATTTTTCCGTCTTCCGCCTGGGCATGATATGGGAACAGGTCTGCCACGTTGAATATGGGCGATATGCCTATATCAGGTGGCAGCTGAATTTCATATGCATTCGCTGAAAACTTGCGAAGAATTTTTCATGGGCCGATTTTCTTAAACTTCAGTTTGTTATACGTGCCCTTAGGAAACCGTTCCCGACGCAAATGCGCAAGAACTTCGTCTCCAATCTCAAAATGTACCTCACGCCGTTTGATGTCTGCATGCTGTTTATATTTCTGATTGTTGTCCTGTAATCTCAATTTAACTTTCTCGTGCAGTTCGCTCATTGCTTCGGCAAAATATTCCCCATCTGCACTCCTCCTTTCTAGCTGTCCTAAGTCGCATAATTCATGTACTCCCCGCGGATGCATACCATATAAGATTTGGAATGGGCTCAGACCTGTGCTCCGATTAGGCGAATCGTTATAAGCGAATTCTGCCTGGGCCAGAGCGCGATCCCACAGTCGCGAGTTTTCCCCTGTCAAACTTCGCAATAAGTTGCCCAAACTCCTGTTCACCACCTCTGTCTGCCCATCAGTCTGCGGGTGATACGCAGAACTGAAATTTAACTGTGTGCCCAGCTTTTTCCACAGGGTGCGCCAAAAATGTCCTGTAAATTTTACATCCCTGTCTGAAACTATAGTTTTTGGTAAGCCATGTAATCGAACTACTTCTGTGAAGAAGAGATGTGCCACGTTTGTGGCGTCGCTAGTCTTCCGGCACGGAATGAAATGAGCCATCTTTGAAAATCTATCCACCACCACCATTACTGAATCATAATCCCACTGCGTTCTAGGCAATCCTAGGACAAAGTCAATGCTGACTGAATCCCACGATCTGCTTGGAACTGGTAGGGGCGTGTATAATCTAGCATTCTGGCTGTGCCCTTTTGCCAGTTGGCAGATTTTACATCTGGTTACATACCTCTGTACGTCCCGACTCATTTTCGGCCAGTAATAAAAATGTCCTAGCTGTTCCAATGTTTTATCAACGCCAAAATATCCTGCTAAACCTCCGCTATGTTTCTCTTTTACTAGATTTTCCCTCATCGAACAATCCGGAATACATAGCTGTCCACCTCGAAATAACAATCCTTCTTGTAAATTAAAATCCGGCCATGGGCTTGTATTTCTTAAGACAGGATTTTGGCATGCCTCAAAGGCTTCCTTGAAATCCGCGTCCATCTGGTACAAATCCTTCAAATACTCAAACCCCATCACCTGTATGCCGCTTTCCTATAAGAGCAAGGCTCTTCTGCTTAAAGCATCTGCCACTTTGTTGGCTTGCCCACTTATGTGCTTCAACACGAAAGTAAAACTTTGCAGGTACTCCACCCACTTGGCATGCTTATGGTTCAATTTGTGCTGCTGTGTTATGTACTGTAACGCAGAATTATCAGAGAACAAAACGAACTCATTACCCAGTAGGTAGTGCCTCCAATGCTTCAGGGCTTGAACCACTGCATAGAATTCTTTGTCGTATGACGAATACTTTTGCCGACTTTCATTTAGTTTCTCACTAAAGAACGCCATTGGTCTGTCCTCTTGACTGAGTACAACTCCAATAGTTGTCCCGCTTGCATCACACCGAACCTAAAAAGGTTTGCTAAAATCGGGTAGCCTCAAGATTGGCCTCTCCGTTATTTTCCGCTTCAGAAGTTGGAAACTGTCTTCTGCTGCTTTAGTCCAGCAAAAAGGTTGGCTGGCCTTTTTGATGGTCTCTAGCATTGGCGCACAGATTTCACTAAAATTCTTAATGAACTTTCTGTAAAAACTTGCTAAACCGTGAAAGCTACGTACCTCGAATAAACTCTTTGGTGACGGCCAACTCATGATCACTGTAATCTTCTCTGGGTCCATTTTTAACTCATTCTCTGCCACTACAAATCCCAGATAAATTAACTCCTTCTGTAGGAAAGTGCATTTCTTCAAATTTATCAGCAGTTTGTTCTGCTACAGCTTCTCGAATACTCTTCGAATATGTTGAAGGTGTTCTCTTTTCGTCCTGCTAAAAATTAAAATATCATCCAGATAGACTATCACGAATTTTCCAATAAATTCCTTTAACATTTCGTTCATCAGTCTCATAAAGGTACTTGGAGCGTTACTCAACCCAAATGGCATAACCAGCCATTCGTACAGTCCTTTGTTGGTCTTGAAGGCTGTCTTCCATTCGTCTCCTTCTCTAATTCTGATCTGATGATACCCCCTTTTCAGATCGATTTTTGTAAAATATGCTGCCCCACTAAGGCAATCCATCATGTCATCCATCCTAGGCA
>APFE030021883.1:0-11545 GCA_000404065.3 Pinus taeda
CAGGCAGGAGTTACAAGGTTAAAAATAGAACCTGGGACCTGTGCTCTGATACCATGTCAGGCCAGGGTAACTCCAGGCTTAATGAGCGAGAGAAAACTGATGTTGTTATTCATTAGGTAATCTACATTTATATATACAAATAAAACGGATCAGTTCATCTTTTGGATGACTGTCCAGTTCACCCATCCATTTCGGATTAGGTGTCAACAGCCATGATTCATCCAAATTAAGGTTTTTATACTTGCATCCCAAATTTTCTAGTAAATATGCCACTATATTCCCCTCCCAACGAGTACGATGAATAATAATATAGTCAAACTTTGAGATCAAAGCTTTGATATTAGAAACCAAATCCTCTAAACATCAACTATGCACCTTTTTGTGAACTAGTTGTCCGTTTAATTTTTTTTTGGATATATTGGATTACAACCTATGAATCTCCATCTAATTGCAGCAATCTAAAACCTTTCCTAATAGCAATGAGTAGGCCTCTATCGACAACTAGGAATTCAGCTAAGTTATTTCTAGCAATCCCATAAGACATCAAGAAAATTTGTAATTGTAAAGAATTTTCATCCCTTAAAATCCCTCCACATTCGGCAATCAGGGTTTTCTTTAGAGGCCCCATCAAAACTCAACTTAATGAAGGAGATTAGGGGTGAAGAATAGGAATTTGAAATAGGAGGACGTGTGACTTTCTCCAAAGAGCTTGAGAAAGGGATCATAGAAGGATTAAAACTGAGGTTCTTGAGAATAACCACCTCAAAATACTCCACCTTCTAGTTATAAGAAATCCAAGGAGATGCAAAGATATTTTCTCGAATAACAATTTAACGAATTCAGTCGTTTTATGTTACATTACATTACTTTATGCTAAAGACATGTAACATAAAGTAACATAATGTAATGTAAACATTTTGACTTGGTCAAACTAAAATTAAAATTAAAATTAAAATATGGTAGAGATGTCTAACTTAATGTAAGATAATGTAATGTAAAAATTTTAACTTGGTAAAAATAAAATAAAAATAATAAGATAATGAAACTAAAATAACCCTATAAAATTTGACCCATGGTATTCACATGGAATATAATCTATTTAAGGACATAATTAAACTAGCCTATATCCATCTTAGTTTAATTATATATTTAGATAGATAATTAGTTGTAGAAAAATGATGGTGTTGAGTCTGTGTAGCGCGTAAAAGAAAAACATTTTTATGGATATGTTAGCACTAGGAATTTGTATGGATTTGTTAGATAGTCCTATGTCTTTTTGTATGATTTATTTATATCATTGGATGAATACATAATGTATATATATGTGTAGAAGCTTCAGAGCTGTGCATTTCATTTGTTGGTTAGGACCCTTCACCTGACCTCGGGAACCTACCACTTACAGTGCTACGTACACCATAACAATAATAATTATGTCAAAGATATTAGGTTTTAGGGTTACAAATTAAAGGTTCTTAGTTTGATTCATTATTTTAAGATATGGAGGGCCTTGAGCAGTGGATCAGGCCTGAGATCTTCAATTGTCTGCATTAGCAAAAAGCATGAGATGAGAAAATATATCAAACATCCTTGCAAGGGTTGTCCTTCCCTTGGTAGAGAGTAGCACGTGAGTATTTAAAAACCAGAGTTTGAATTTTTGTACTGTTGGGGTTTCGTTCAAGGTCATTTATATGTTTTTATTAAAATATAGCCTCTAATTATACAGAGCTGATTCACTAACAAGACTAGGAATATGGGAAAATAATAGTATATAATTTTGAGAGTGTATTTATGCTATTGTGTATATCGATGTTGTCCATGAGAATGTGATTAGTTTGTGCATTGTTTGATGTAGCTACTATATGGACCGAATCTAGAGTCAGCTCTGGCATTGCCCACATGACTATGGTTAGCAAAGAGATGGACCGAATCTGGAGTCAGCTCCAGCATTTCCCACATGACTGTGGTTAGCAAAGATATGACAAAGAGCTATAAATGAATGTTGCATGCCATAAATGACTTGAATTAATTATCCCACTCTTGGAGGCTATTCAGTCATTAGGGAAGGTGCTTTTAAGAAGAGTAAAGTTAAGCAAGACTCCACAAATTACAAAACAATAGTTTCTTCTTCATTATAATGCATTCTTTGATAATGACTTTAATATTATATCTTTAATATATTCTCTCAATTTACGCGTAATAATGAATATATAGAGCTCTAATGGATTTATCATGGTAATTTTAGAAATGAATAATGAAAGTGAGCTTAGGGTAGCTAAATTAGCAATGGTCATGGAAATGAAGTCTCCCCGAATCAGAAGTCTTGGGTAAATCTTGTGCTAACCCCCCCCCCCCCGATTGGGGTTAGAAGTTGTACATGCTGAAAGATGTAGTCCTACCATGATTAAAAAAAAACTATTTATTCCTACCTCTTCCACCTTTTACTAGGTTATATTGGATAAATATAATACTATAATAACACATTTTATTGTAATTTTTCTTTATATTAAAATTAAAAGTAATATCAAGCTAGGGGTTGAAGGAAATATTAGTACAATGTAATAATATACATTTTATCTAAGATTTCCCCTTACTCATCCACTTTTTTATTAAAAATGCTCTTTATATTTGAGGTTCATAAGTAAACTTAAATCTAATGTAAATATTTGATCCCGCGATGGTATATATGTAATCTTTAACATTTTTACTTGGTAAAGAAAAATAACTAAAATTAAATTAAATTAAAAAAAACATAATATAATATTAATATTTTAATTATAATTAATTATAGTTAGTAATTAAACCAGCCTAGATCCAATCTTAACTTTGGATCTATCAAGCACAAAGAGAGATTAAATTCTTGAATGAAGAAGTATTTTAAAATGAAAATAAATTGAATTGCCTTAAGCAATTAGTAGATCCAAAATTAAGATGAATCTAAACTTTTTATTCCCATTCAATCTATATACCATACTTTCCTCCTTAAAAAATCCTTATATAATATGAACCCCAAAAACTACTTTTGATGTCTTCAGTGGGGTCTTATATTTCAAACCAAAATGACAATCGTTTAAATTTCTCATGACTTTATTTACAAGTGAATTCGTGATATAGTTGAAGTGTGGATGGTATTATAGATTCCATAGTCATTGTTAAAAATAATAATTAAATTAAGAGAAATATTAGTTAAATTAAACAAAACGAACTCAACACAACTTTAATTATGTTTATAATGTGATAAATCAAGTTCAATTTCATGACAATTACAAATATTGAGATTTCTGTTTCATATGTTAGATTTGGTTGACAAATTCACTTATTTTTTATTTCATAGACATGTTTTCTAAGTTCAAGATTTGCCCAGGGTTGATTTCTTTTTCAAATCACTCAAATTTGTTTTGATGGACACATTCACTCAAGTTTAAGGCTTGATTTATTTTTCATATCATTCAACTTTGATTTGATAGACAGGTTCCCTCAGGTTTGATTTTTTTTAAAATCTAATTGTCTGTACAACATTCTAGGTTCACTGATCCTTAAAATTATTCAAAAGAGATGGTAAACATTGGATGAAAAGTCGAAATGGAGATTCGAATTATGGCTACCATTTTTTGTATGTATAGGGTTCCTTGTGATGAGAGGGCACAAGAATTGAAGGATGATATATAGGAATGTGTTTGCAACTCATCAATCTTATCCATTTCATCCAATGTTTTGTTAAATAGTGTTTTCAGGTCATCAATCACAATATTCTTTGCCCTTACTAAGCGTTCCTAGAAGAATTATTCCTTTGTTTCAAAATGTTGATTCTACTATCATGCTTGTATGTTCCATTCATATTTTGTTTCTTTTTATTATTTTTATTGATGCATGTGTGAATTAATGTAACTTTTTTCTTACCTTCTTCAAGGCTTCCACTTGTAATTGTAATCGATTTTTAATGAATATTATTCTTATTTTCATCCATCTCAAAGTTTGAATGCAATGGCGATAATAATTCTCCTCTTTGTGCAACACTGTGGACATTCGTTTCTATTTTGAAATTATAGTTTTATTTAATTAGTACAAAATTTTTAAACATTTTAGCACTTTTGAAGCATCGAATTATTCATTAGGGTAATTTTTAGGTCTAAAATGGGCCTCCTAAGGAAATTATAAAATAATAGTGGAAATAATAAAATAAGATTAAGTTACATCATCAAATTTTAGAGGGAAAAATAAAAAACTATTTTTTCAACTCATTTTTTCAACTTATCTCCGTATGAATTTACTCAGCTTTTGAGAAAAAACACTTGTTGGATGAAAAATTGGATTTCTCATCCAAGGAGTATCCGTTCTTCTTACTTTCGATGGACCCTACTACGTGAAAAAAGAGTAGTACATGAAAATTGTTATTGCAATCACATTTTTTTCATGTATTTCTCATTTTTCATGTAGCAGGGTCCATCAAAAGTATGCAACATGAATACTCCTTGGATGAGGAATTAAATTTTGCATCCAACGACTACTCCTTGAAATTTGAGTGAGACCTTAAGGAGATAATTTGAAAATATGAGTTGAAAAAGTAGTTTTATTATTTTATTATTTTTTAATCTTTTTACTTTTTTACTCCAAAAATGGTGAATCATCCCCCATGGTTGACATCATCATCTGGAATCCTATTGGTTCTTATAAAGTTTATTTTTGTTGTACATTTTTCTTAGGAGGCCCATTTTAGTCCTCAAACATCCCCTAATGGAAGCATCTGGTATGCAAAGCCAGTAACATCTTGTCTAACCACTCAATGGAAAAGAGTCCTCCGTTTTGGATGCCAGAAAGGCCTTGCATTTTCTACATTTCTTTTTATGATCATGGTTTCATTGTGAAGAACTATCAGGTTTTGTTTGCATTTCCATCTAAAGGTTTCAATTTTAAGGTTATGGTGAAAGGTGAAAAATTAGGTTTGCCTGCACTATTTCTTAAGGATTCTTAAATATTTTGGATTGCAGATTACTGTGGTGTGGTTTCTGAGAGGAGCTCGGATTTTCCACAGTGCTCATCTTTTCTTAAATACTTTTACTTTTTTTTCTTTCAATAGATAATATTAAAATAGAAGGGGTCTTTTGGAGTTCTTCCTAGACACCCCTACACATCTCGATCACCTCCTCCAACAGGTTGCTTACAGTTGTGAGTGATCTGACTACCACAGGCTAGCCAAGAGCTTATCCTCTACACATTTGAATTCAATCCACAATGGCTAAGGAATCCATTTTTGGATAGGTGGTGGAGAATCAACAGTTTTGGATTATCTCAGTGATGATTTCCTGAGCATTGCAAACAGATTTTTTAGTTTTCATGGTTTGATATTGTTAATTCTCATTATCCAATATGGTAGTTGTGAACCTAGATTATTGTAATTCAAATTCCAATTTCTATTTTAGTAGGGATTTGGTGATTAACAATATGAATAAATTTTGTAAGTCACTAAACACATTTCTTTTGCTTTTTAAAATCATTACAAATAAGTGGTATAAATCAAATGTAATATTGTATGTAATATGTTTTGTAAATGGTATATTAGATTTAATATGTCTTTCAATTTTAATTGAAAGGTTTTGCAATGTGAGATGAGAATATGGTTAAAAAATTACAGGTCTATTTTAATAAATATTAATTGTCAAATAAACGTAAGAACACTAAAAACTCTCATCCATTATCCTAAAAATAAAAATAAAAACCACATACACCAATTTATCAACTTCACTTCACTTTAAAATTAAATTATAATTATTAACCTATACTTATTATAAAACTTACAAACTTAAATCTAAAAAAAATATATTATCCCCACACAATCTTCCTTAAAATAATTAAAAGAGTGTCCAATTCTTGTATTAATCTATTTTTTATTTTTTATTCATATTCTATAAATAATAAACTTATTTAAAAGAATTAAAAGAGAGTGTCCAATTTTTTATTAGCTTATTATTTATTTTTATTCATATTCAATAATAATAATAAACGATCTCATCCTCGTATTCATACATATGATTTTTCTACGGTTTCTTGTTAAAAAAAGTTGTTTTCCGTCCACAATAGCTAACGAATCCTTCTTTGGATAATGTGGGAGAGAATCAACCTATCATTTAATAGTCCATAACATGGTTATGAAATAGTCCATTTTCACTTCATCTATATATATTTTACTTTACCATGTCAGCTATGAAGTATCACTTACCATAGCCATGTTTTAGGGCATACAAAATGAAGTCAAAATGTAAAAAATAAATAAAAATATTGAGTTATATTTTATGAGATAATTTTAAAAATGTTTTTTTGTATTTTGCATTTAAATGAAAAATTCTAATCATTATTATCTAGCATTTTGAAATTCTTAAATTAATATAATACTATATGAATTCAACCCGATATCAAAATTTCACCAAATTCATCTTATTAAGTTATGTTTTATTCTTTAATACTTTACATTAACAAATTAATTAACTAATTTTAAAATTTAAATAATATAATGTTTTAATTTATTGCTAATAGTATTTCAAAATACATATTAATATAAATTTATAATTAAATGCTATTAATAATAATAACATATAAATTTAAAATTATATTAATTTTAATTTTAATATTTTATAGTATACATTAATAATATTATTAATAACAATGTTATATTTAATTAAATGGATTGGTTAATTATTAATTTTAATATATAAATTAGCTTCTAATATTTATAGATAATTAAATATTATTATATTATTGATATATTGAATTCCATTTATTAATTGATTTTATTCAGGTTATTTTAATATTAACAATTCTTACTATTAATGTATTGTTTTAACGATTAAATAATAAATGGTCCGACAAATAACATTTCATTAAAATAATGCTTATTACTAATATTAAACGTGGTTAATAACACAATTAATTATTAATAAAATAAAATTCTATTATTATGATTTAAAATTAATATAGTAAAATTATCTAAATAATATAAAAAATTAATAGTAATATTATTTAAATATCATTATAATATTAAGAAAATGTTATATATAAATATTTTAATTAATACATACTATATTAACTAAAACATTAATTTATTAATAATTAGTTTTATTAATAAAGACTTAGTATATAATTACATATTATATTTAATATTTTTTATTAATATTTAATTATGACATTAATTATATCTATATATATCTCTATATATATATATATATCATGATAGTTAAGGTCAAGCATAATCTAATCATGATCAAGTATCATTACCGTGATTGATTATGATAAATTTGAGCATAGTTAACTATGGTCAACCATTGTCAACTATAGTTGACTTAAGTTAGCATGGTCGACTATCGTCAACGATGGTTAGTAATGTTCAATTATTGACAACCTAGGTCAATCATGGTCAATCATGATCATCTTTGGTTAGTGATAAGGTCAATAATGGTCAATCAAGGTCTCTATGGTCAACCATAGTGAACCATTGTCAACCATGGATAAGGTATTATTGTTAAATTAGTCACTTGTGTTTATTACTTTGATTTCAAGGCCATATGATATTAATCTTAGGGTTTATAATCCTAGGGTTTAATATATTAATCTTAGAGCTTATAACCTTAGGGTTTATAGTACTATGCTTTAGGATATTAAAGTTTATAATATTAAATTCAATAATAGGGTTTAATATCATGATGTTGGAATGCTACAGAAATGTGTTCAATGTCGCATTATGACAACCATTGTCCCAATGTGATAATATCATAATGATTGTCGCAATGTTACATTACATTGTAATTTATTCAATGTCGCATTGTGACAATACAAAACTGCAGTTTAATATTAGTGTCAATAATAGTAAGTTTATAATATATTGGGGTTTATAATATTGTGTTTAATATTGGTTTTATAATATTATCATTCAATATTCGATTTATAATATTGGCGTTTATAATATTTCATTTAATATTAGGGTTTCCCTAAGTACAACCACATTAATATTATGTTTTATAATCCCTAAGCACAACCACATTTATCAATGTGGTTGTGCTTAGGGATTGTAAATCCTTAGGGTTTACTATATATTAGGTTTTAATATTAAATTTAACATTGGGTTTTATAATCGTAGGGTTTATAATATTAATTCTAGAGCCTATAATCTCTTGGATCTATAATATTAATTCATAATGTGTATAATAATATATTAGAATTTATAATCTTACGTTTGATATATTAGTCTTAGGGTTTACAATATTAATCCTAGGCTTTAATATTAATCCCTTGGGTTTATTAATGTCTTGTGTTTATAATATTAATCCCTTATCCCTTGGGTCTGTTAATCCATTGGGTTTATAATATCAATTGCTTCGGTTTGTAATATTAATATTTTAGATTTATTGATCCCTTCGGTTTATAATATTAATCCCTTAGGTTTATAATATTAATCGCAATGCTTTATAATATTAATCCCAATATTTAATAATATTAATCACTTGAGTTTTCAATATTAATGTCTTGGGTTTATAATATTAATCCCCTTGGTTTATGATATTAATAATCTGTTGGGTTTATAATGTAATCCCTTGGGTTTATAATATTAATCCCTTGGATTTATTAATACCTTGGGTTTATAATATTAATTTCAAGATTTTATTATTAATCACTTGTGTTTTCAATATTAATGCCTTGAGTTTATAATACTGATCTCCTTGGTTTATAATATTAATAATCCCATGGATTTATTATATTAATCCCAAAGGGTTTATATTGGGCTTGATGATATTAAGGTTTATAATATTTAATTTAATATTAGGGTTTGATATCATGATGTGGGAATGATATAGTAATGTGTTCAATGTCACATTGCGACAAACATTGTCTCAGTGTGATTATCAATCTCACATTGATTGTCGCAATGTTACATTACATTGCAATTTATTCAACATCACATTGCAACATTGCAAAACTCGGGTTTAATAGAAATATTAATTACTACACTACTATATTAACTAAAACATTAATTTATTAAAAAATAGTTTATTAATACAATACTTAATATGTAATGTCTTTAGTTTATAATATAATCACTTGGGCTTATAATGATAATCCCTTGGGTTTATAATATTAATCCCTTTGGTTTAAAGTATTAACCTGAATGCTTTATAATATTAATCTCAAGGTTTTATAATATTAATTACTTGGGTTTGGAATATTAATACCTCGGATTTAAAATATTAATCCCCTAGGTTTATAATATTAATAATCCCATGGATTTATAATACTAATCCCAAGGGTTTATATTGGGCTTTATGATGTTAATGCTATAATATTCAATTTAATATTAGGGTTTAATATCTTGAAGTTGGAAAGATATAGTAATGTGTTTAATGTAGCATTATGACAAACATTTTCTTAATGCGATAATAAATCTCACAATGATTGTCGCAATGTTACATTACAAACATTGCGACATTCCAAAACTAGGGTTTAATAGAAATATTAATTAATACATTAATATATTAACTAAAATATTAATTTATTAATAATTAGTTTAATTAATACAATACTTAATGTAATTATATATTAAATACTTAATATTATTTTTATTAATATTTAATTATGACATTATATATATATATATATATATATATATATATATATATATATATATATATATATATATATATAGATAATGTATTCAACCATAGTCAAGGTCAAGCATAATCTATGATCAAGCATGATCAACTATCATCACCATGATTGGTTATGGTTAACTTGAGCATAGTTAACCATATTAACCTATGATTGAGCATAGTTAGTTATGGTCACCATGGTCAACCATTATCAATTAGAGTTGAATTCAGTTAGCATGGTCGACTATTATCAACCATGGTTAGTCATGTTCAACCATGGACAACCTAGGTCAATCATGGTGAATCATGATCATCTTTCGTCAACCATAAGGTTAATAATGGTTAATCAAGGTTTCTATGGTCAACCATGGTTAAGGGATTATTAATAAATTAGTGAGTTTTGTTTATTACTTTGATTTGAAGACCTTATAATACTAATCTTAGGGTTTATAATCCTAGGTTTTAATATATTAATATTGGAGTTTATAATCTTATGGTTTATAGTACTAGGCTTTATGCTATTAAAGTTTATATTATTCAATTCAACATTAGGGTTTAATATCATGATGTTGGAATGCTATAGAAATGTGTTCAGTGTCACATTGTGACAAACATTGTCTCAATGTGATAACAAATTAGATAATGATTATCACACTCTTACATTACATTGTAATATATTCAACTTCGCATTGTGACATTAGAAAACTGGAGTTTAATATTAGGGTCTATAATAATAGGATTATAAGGTTTATAATATTTCATTTAATATCAAGGTTTAATATTGTGTTTTATAATCCCTAAGCACAACAACATTGATAAATGTGGTTGTGCTTAGGGACTATAAATCCCTAGGGTTTACTATATATTAGGGTTTAGTATATGGATTTTATAATCATAGGTTTTATACTATTAATCCTAGGGTTTATAATGTCTTGGGTTTACTAATGCCTTGAATTTATAATATTAATCTCAAGGCATTATAATATTAACCCCTTAGGTTTATAATATTAATCCCTAGGTTTGTTAATCCATTAGGTTTATAATATCAATCCCTTGGATTTATAATATAAATGTCTTAGTTTTATTGATGGGGCTTTGGTTTATAATATTAATCCCTTAGATTTATAATATTAATCCCAATACTTTATAATATTAATCCCAAGATTTTATAATATTAATCACTTGGGTTTTCAATATTAATGTCTTGGGTTTATAATATTAATCCCCTTGGTTTATAATATTAATAATTTGTTGGGTTTATAATATAATCCCTTGGGTGTATAATATTAAATCCTTAGGTTTATAATATTAATCACAATTCTTTATAATATTAAAGGTTTTATAATGTTAATCACTTGGATTTTCAATATTAAAGCCTGAGGTTTATAACATTAATCCCCTTGGTTTATAATATTAATAATCCCATGGATTTATAATAATAATCCTAAGGGTTTATGTTGGGCTCTATGATGTTAAGGTTTATAATATTCAATTTAATATTAGGGTTTTATATCACGATCTTCGAATGCTACCGTAATGTGTTAATTGTGACTAACATTATCTCAATGTGATAATCTATCTGATAATGATTGTCGCAATGTTACATTACATTACAATTTATTCAAGGTCACATTGTGACATTGTAAAACTCGGGTTTAATATTATGGTTTATAATAGTAGATTTCTAATATTAGTGTTTATGATATTATTTTTAATCTTAGGGTTTATAATCCCTTGGGTTTATAATATCAACAATATCTTAGGTTCATAATATTAATTCCTAATATGTATAATAATATATTCAGATTTATAAACATAGGTTTGATATTTTAGTCATAGGGTTTAGAATACTAACCCTAGGGTTTAATATTAATCCCTTAGATTTATTAATGTCTTTATTTTATAATATTAATCCC